>JAIUND010001683.1:0-31597 GCA_034699125.1 Gisinianus flammeolus | reverse complement strand
ATATTTTAACTAAAATGTCTCACTTTTTATGCTTTTGACTCTACAAACAAAAGTTCCAGTCAAAGTCAAAGAATCATGGTCAAGAGCTCAAAGAATCATTCGCGTTTCGCGAATCGCGGGTTGGCCACCCCTGGTGTACAGAGTACATTCATTCATACTCCCTACTACAGTCTACTCGACAGAGTGTCTACACAGTGAATGTAGCGAGGAAATAATGTGCAGTTAGTTTAAAGCTTGGCTAGGCATTTGTAAACAATAATGTTAGGAAATAGTTAATTTTTATGGAGCTCACCTCTAACTATACGAAGAACCAACACCATCTCAACGAGAAAAAACTCTGGAGCATGCTACATATGTATTCAATGTATCTGGATGTACAACATACGAATCAACGAACGAACGTACATGCAATTTAAAACAACTATGAACTGTGAAGGGGAGTATGTACCTTTGGATTTCTGTTTCTTTTTTCAATACACATAGAGAAATGGAGATTCAGTGTGGATAAGAGATTGGGAATATATCAAACACGACGTGAATGAATTGACAGTACTCTCTCTGAGCTCAGAATCTTGTACGAATTGTCTGTAATAGAATAGAGAGAGAAACAGAAACAGAAAATGGTGGTGGTGGATTCCTTCGTCAATGTGTACTCAAATGTAAAATGATTTTGCCGACTGCATGCTTATGCTTACTATTGCTTACTCCACTGCCAATATCATGTACATACACGGATGAGGAATAGCATGCGAACAGTGCAGAGTACAGAGAGAGAGAGAGAGAGAGAGAGAAACTATATACGAATACGAATACAAATACAAAAAAGTTGACGTGGCAAGTCCCAGAAGCTAAAGCCTCCCACTCCCAATAGAAACAACCCAAAGAATTAACTAAAAATTCAACTTGGTGGTTATCTCATCTCTTCTGGCTTGGCCTGGCTCTCATCTCTCGTTGACCAGTTTGAGTTCTTCGACTCTCTTATCCAACGTTAGCGCATATAGGCAAAACCCAAACCAAAAGAGAGGCAAGGCAGAGAGGCAGAAGAGAAGAGCGAGATAGATAGCGTGTAATATATAAAAAGTCCCCAATCTCATGATCATCATATAGAGGAGTTTCTCTATCCTTCCTGATCCTTTGAAATTCACAATCTACAATCCACAATCCACAATCCACACCACTGTACTCTGTGTGTATGTATGTGTATGTGAGTCGTGTGTGTTGTGCTCTGCTCTCTTCTCTTCTGTTCTCTTCTCTATTCTTTGTGTGGGTAGTATAGTCCATATTCGGTAGTTCCCATCACCTAGATAAGACTTCCACGCCAATCTTAACCTATTCATTTTGTTTCATCAAGTGCCTGCTGAACTAACGTCTCTGTCACAAAAGAAATAACTGCAGTCTCTCCGTCGCTTCTCCTCAAGCAACGTCAACTCCAAATCAAAGTCAATTCCAAAAGTCACATATACACATACACACAATCACACTCCATTTTTTTTCCAAATACTATATTGCAAATTTATCCAATTTTTTTGTTCTTATTGTGAGCGAATTCAGTTCCAGTACTTTTCAAAATGCGTGAAATTGTCCACGTTCAAGCTGGCCAGTGCGGTAATCAAATCGGAGCCAAGGTAAATTCTTAATTTTTTATACAGGTACTTTGTATATACCCATACGATGTATATTGTATATCGTATATACATTATACATACAGTGGGATGTGTAAAGTGGATATTTTTATTTATTTTTCAACTTTCTTATAGAAGCTGAC
The DNA here is from genome assembly GCA_034699125.1 of Gisinianus flammeolus. Lineage (NCBI taxonomy): Eukaryota > Metazoa > Arthropoda > Collembola > Symphypleona > Katiannidae > Gisinianus > Gisinianus flammeolus. Next base: position 29,832 of record JAIUND010001683.1, on the reverse strand, counting down.
ATGCTTTTAATTTCCTTGTTGAAACATTCCATTCCCTTCTCAGAATTTTCCTTCCCAAGAATATTTATCTCACATTTTTCTTTGATATTAATTACCGGTGAAAGTTTCCCCCTTTTCGTCAACAATAACTTTTTATAGAGTTTAGTGCAAAATATGCAACTGAGCTTCAAATTCTCTCAACAACTTTTCCCTCCAACTGTTTCTTGCTTTTACAATAGAATTTTTTGTACACAAAAAAAACATGTACGTTTTAAATTGTGATATTTAATCGAGAGAGCAACTGAGAATGCATGGAGAATGTGGATGTGCCGGTAAATATATATAAATGATTTTTCTCATACTACCGTGTGTGACTTGAGCCTGTCTTCGATAAATATCAGAGTATTTCCTTATGTAAATGTACACATAGACTCACACCGGCTTCACCGACACTTATAAAGACGTCAACATTCGATGCAAGTAGTGAAAATAGACAGAGTATGAAATATACAACTATAAAATATTCGGTAATAATTTTATACAGCGGCTGCCTACTTGAAATTTGTAATTGTTGTGCGGTCATCGCTGGATCTTTTCATTCTTTCCTCTCACCACACTCTACACATTGTAAATTTTAAAATGTTCATAATGCAAAATCATTGTGATTTCATTAAAATTTCTCACACATTTATCTGTGCGTCGTGTAGATTTAGATGTCGTACCGTTTAATTTAAATATTATCACGAGTCGACAGTGCTGGTTCCCTCCAGTTGGGTATTATACATATACATATACATATACATCCTCTGTATTTCTGTTTTCTGCAAGTGTATACGTATACAGAATCTGTATTACAGATACAGACTACACGCTGCATGCAGATATCATGTACATATTCACTTTTTAATTCGACTACCTCTGATTATTTCATTTCTCCTCTACATATATCGACAAATCACAAAGCTCTGCTTTGTTTTTCATGTTTCAACCGTCGCCATTCTCCTGTGTCTTTTTGTTCTTGTTCGAATAACTCGTAAAGGGATGTATACATGTATACCTACTCCATTAACTATATGTACAGATATACCTACACACAGAGACATTTAGTCACAACAGAACAGAATGATAACTAAATGTATTTTAGTGATTTCCCTGTGCATAACTTCATACATACATAATGTACTTACAACAACCTTACAATGAGCCAACTTGACTGCACGGCTATAAAAAGCCTCATTTTTTTTAAATCTCACTTAAACTAGTTTTTCAAAAGTGAAATGATTGTGGTGTCATCATTTGGGAATCCAAACAACATTTATCCCCCGACTAAACGACCATCTAAACTCTTAACTATAAATTACATTTAAAAAAAATGGAAGCAACGCATGTCCAAAATGTACATGGGGATAAAAAAAAATAAAGAAGACAAACGGTTGAAGGGTCTGTACTGTAGAGGCTTTAGTATGTACATTGTACATGCACATTGCACATGTATGCGTATGATGATAATAAATATCTATGCCCCTATTGACTCAATATGTTTTTGACATTCTCTTCTACACACATTACACACACAGCTTCCATTTTTATCCTTTATCTGTTTAGTATAATAATATTACATATACTCAAGTTGAGAAAAATGTGAAAAGAAGCCAGTTTCATGTAGGAAATGTGTAAATATAAATATATGTACATATGGAGAGGAGAGTGGAAGTGAACTGGACTGTGTACACAACACACACAAATGGACTGATGGATGGATATTGCATGAGGAATAACAGATAGAACCCGATCAATGTCAATGTAAAGTGTAATCCCCTTTTTATTCATTCAAAATCTGGTGAGACAAACTAATGCACAAATTATAATTAAGTCTGTCTGCTCCTGTTGTAAACTGTGAGAAAATAAATGTATATACTGTTCATGAGAATTCAGAATTGAGAATCTTCTTCCGCAAGGAAATTTCTTTCTATTCTCTCTATACAGATATTCCGTCGTCGTCTATTCTATTCATTCTCGCTCACTGTCAGCCATGGTATTTAACTCAAATATCGTTGGACATTGTTCCCCGAGTCGACCGTGAACGGTTGTGTACGAGTATTTAGTATTTAGTAGTTGGTTGGTTGGTTGGTTGATGTGTGTGAGCGTGTGTGTGTATTTATTATGCATGCGGAACAGATGAATATTGAGTATGAAAATTAATGCAGTCTCAACTCGAGAGAGCCGACATCCTATATCGAAACTAACAATTATTATTGTTATTATCGTTAGAGAAGTCATTTTCTTGTACTTTTTATTACTCTCTTGAGCTCCTACTCCTTTTCTCTCCATTCTTTTCCATTTCATTCCATTCACGGACAAAAGTGTATAGGTAGTTGTCGACGGAGGGAAGTTAAAGTCAGAGTTGGAATTAAAAGTTAAAAAGTATTTGAGAGTCCATGCACTCACAGTCACTCCATTTCGACTTTTGTTCAGCTCAAAACTCGAAAAATTCAATTTGAGAAAGACAGGAAGAAAAGGGGTCGGAGGATTTGTGTGTGTGTGTGCGTGAGTTTTCTCACTAGGAAATCTACAAGTCTTAAAACTTTAAAGTTCAACTTTGCGGTCAGCCGTTTCTCGTCGTTCAACAATAGCAAATAGGAAGATCTGTATGCAAGACTCAAACATTCAAATCCGTTCGTTCATATATGTTTATGCTACATCTTCTATCTTCTATCTTCTCACATTCTGAATTTGCAAACGAGCAGAAAGGGAAAAGGGAAAAAAGAAGCTTTAGACACTAAATAGCATTCATGCCACACTCATTTATTTGCATTTTTATGATCTTTGGATCTTGTCTTCTGCCTCCCTGACTGTGCTTGGTGTACTTTCCAGTCAACCCGGCCGTCCACCATCTCTCATCTTCTTCGTATTCTGCATCTTTGACCCTTTTCCCCCATTTGCTTGATGATCACGGATTTTAAATTTTCAATGTTCCTTTTCCTTTTATTATTATCAGGATCTTATTGGATTTCAAAACCATTTGATTCATCGCACTCCCACTGTTTTGATACATTACTATTACATTTACATATTTACACAAATAAGTACCTATATAAATAGTAAATAGTGAATGGTGAATACGTGGTTGTTTTACTCAAACCGCCATAATGAAATATTATGAATGTGTTTATTACAACAAAAAAAAACACCGGTTGAGGGTTTTTTTTCTTCATTTTATTTGATTCTCATCCTCTGTGTTACGTTGTTGTTTTTTTTTGTGTTTGAAAAGGTAGGAAAGATGTGAAACGTGCTACGGTTTCACAGTCAAGAGTTTTGTTTTCTGCATGGCGACCATCATGTCTGAATTTTATTTATTTATGCATGTGGATTTACTCGTCTTGTTTTGTTGTTCTTTCGCTCATACAGATATCGTATATCGTATATGTTCTGTATAGTTGGCAATTAGTTAGTTAGTTTGGTTTGTTTAGTTGCCATCCTCTTTCACATTCGTCATTCAGTTGTTGAGTGTGTGTATACTAAATATCTTCGTCTGGATGTGTATTGTGTATAGATGTGGAGAGGAAGAGGAGTATAAAATCATTATGATGGGATTAGCTCATGGGTAGAAATAACAGAAGGAGACGACGACTGTATGTATCTAAATCCATATTCCCTATACGTATAGGCAATACTTAGTTGAGAATTCACAATATTTTTACAATGTATTGCATTTAAGTATGTACGTTCTTGGATGAATACTTGACTTACGTGTGTGTGTGTTAGTATGAGTGAGGAAGAGGTGAGAGAGAGAGAGAGGTGGGTGTGTATTTCAGCTCCTACACACATAGCATCATCTCACCTTATCTTTTGTTCTCTTGATTGTAGAATTGTAGAGTGATATTATGTTATGTTATGTTGTCGTGACATAATGCACAGTAAAACAAATGGAGTGAATTGTCTCTGTGTGAAAACTACATGCATATACATGGCAGTCATGCATGCACTCTCGAGCCGTCATTGAATATTTATAATGTATTTTCTTCTTCGTAAGGATGAGAAGGGGAATAGAAATGGGATACGTAAATAGTCAGAGAGTTGTCAACTCTCTGGTCTCTGGTAATGTGGCAGACAGCAGAGTGCGTGAAAGAAACCGCAACGCATCTCTTTTACCATCATTTCTTCTACACCTACAGATATATATTCTTCTGAGAACTGAGAACCCCAAAACAGAAAAATCTCCTTCAATGTTCAATTTTCAAGCAGTCAGTCATATCATTAGATTCAAATATAAAAATACATGAAGAGAGAGCGGATGCAATCCCAATAAAGTACTAAGCAGAAACGTGCTCTTCCTCCTTCCTTTTGTATGTATGTAAGTCAATTGTCTGATGCAACTATATATGCTAAAGATTTGAATTCCACTCTTGACTCATTTTTACATGGAAAATGAAAATACTGTACATATGTGCAAGGAACATTCAAATTCAAATGGACTAAAACAGAGCACAACTGAACTCTTTCGAGTGCTTTTTACACATTCAAATTCAAAAGAAACCAATCTAGTTTATGGTCAAAACGAAGGGATTTTGTGTAAGATATGAAATGAAATGAACTGAGCTGACAATATGGAAGCATCAGGTTTGTATACTCTCTGCTTTTGACTTTGAAATTTGGTGAAGGAGCAGCTCTAGTGTTGAACATAATGATCCGTGTATTATTTTATTTTATACATCAAAAGAAATTTTTTTGAGAGAGAAGGAGAATTAGAGAATTTACTGGGGGATTTGAGATGGGAAAAAGTGAGGAAATTTGTAATGAGATTCACACAACCGCTATATACTTTGGAGTTAGCCTTGTAATTTGGGTAAAACTCAATAGGAATAAGTATGTAACATATTTTGATGAATTCAAGCGACGACAGAGGTGTTAGTTCATGTCCGGTCTCTCCCTCACTCTCTCTCTCTCTCTCTCTCTCTCTCTCTCTCTCTCTCTCTCTCTCGTACAGACTAAAATAATGATACATCTTTGAACAAGGAGGATGGATTCCCCTTGATTTTAACTTTTAGCCCCTCCATAATTTATACAGACTAATGTATTTCATTTCATGCAGAACAAAAAGAATCTCCACTTTTCCTGGTGATCTAATTTACTTGTTATAAATGAGACAGGGAAGAGAATAAAAAGTTTTGTATTATAACTCTTTGATTTGGGAATATTTGAGACGGATCAATAGAGAAAAAGGACAGAGAGGTAGAGAATTGGCAGATATGCACGAAATATTTTTGTAAACCAAGATTTAATTAATAGAAATTGAATAGAATGATTCCTTGATATTTGATAAGTACATATTGTTGGAGAATGAGAATGAACAGACAGATACACCGTTTGTCTTGGTCGGTATATTTCCAAATGCGGGATAATTTTTTCAGTTGATTGCACACACATTGGTAGATTGATCGTAATTTATTGTAGCATATATTGATTGAAAAGATGAACTAAATTTGAGAGAAAGAAGTCATCCCATTCTCTCTCTTGTATCTTGTATATGAATGCACAAGATTTTCTCTTGAGATGGATAAGGAAACCACTTCATATATTCCGTATTCAAACACACATTTAAATCGTGATTCATTTGCTTATTCTGTCGTATATCTCTTTAAATCTGAAGGTATCTTACGAGAGGAGAGGAGAGGAGACGCCCTTTCCATCTCCATCCACATTGCATTGCATTTCTTCTAAATCTAAATCTTCTTCTGCTTCGGCAGTATGGACTTTGACAATTTAAAAATTCACCCATGAGCGACAAGACCACCAATTCCTTTCTGTCTCATATTTTCTCTGTTTCTTCACGAATCTTCGTCTCGTACACACCTTTTTTTGTGGAAATCCTCTTTTCCCTCTTACGCACACACACAATCCCACAAATCAAATATACTCAAACTCAATCGATGCATTTTCCTGCGTGTATATGTATATATAGGTACATCCAAATGTTGTCCTATGTGTACAAGTAATAAAATACATGGGAATATTTATTTTTTTACAAAAAGGGTTTTGTTTGAATGCAATTTGCAAATGATAATTGAGAATTGAGAGCAGGAAACGGTTGACGACGCATCCAAATAAATATTTTTTTTTATGAGAGGAGAGTCAAGTCAAGACCAAGACACTCCCACACCTACAAACACACACAGAGATTTCAATGTGCGGAAATTACTTTACAAGTAACATAGTAGACTCATTATTAGTGATTATACATTTGCAGAAATGATATCGACATGAGTACTCGAACACACACACACACACATATGAATAGAACAAACGCCCACGCAAAAATATATCCCGTCACTACCATCATCATGCAAAATTGCAGACATTCATCATGATGAGTAACCTTCATTGTTTCTACGTGTCATCCAGTGTGAATGTGTCAAGTGTAAAAAAATGAGCCTCACAGAGTTATTGTATTTTCTGCAATCGCAATGGAAATGTGATGATGTTGTGTTCAAAATATGAAAGAAATGACCGACATTTGCACAGTTACAGCCGACATTTATTTATGTAGTTTTTCAATTCCCCAATGAACTGAAAACAGAACAATAAATTTTTTCTTTCTTCCTTCCTTTCATTTGATTAATTAATTTCCGTTTTTTCTTCTTCGTCTTCTTAATAATACGCAATCAAATGGATGTAGAGATATTATTGGGACGAGGCCACAAAATTAATGGGGGAAATGTTTGTAAAAACTAAAAAGAGATGGATTTGGATTAATTATCTTCAATTAGAAATTTAATTTGGAAATCTCATCTCACGTTCAGCTCATACGAAATAGGGTATGTATATAATATACAAACAACAGAAATGTAGAAAATGAGATGGCAGGACCATGTATTTAGTATTTAGTATTTAGTATTTAGTGTAGATATACAATTGTACAAATAGTCATGGCTCTGATCTTTCGTTTCAAGGCTGGAGAAACATGACAGGACATTTTCATGACAGGATTCTCCTTATTATGATTTACTCGTTCCTTTTTAAAATGTGTAGAATCTACACACTGTAGATATAGATATAGGAACACACGTAAATAGACATCCTCTGAAAAATCCACAATATATGTAAGAGAGCACGAGAAAAATGTGCACATGGAGATACTTTTGTTGTATACAGAATATAAGATTTCATCACATTCTCTCTCTCTCTCCCGTCATTCAGCATATGGTTCATAATCATCATACAATTCATAAATGTATAACATTTAATTTTTTTTTAGCTTGGTCATAAAACACACACGAGGTTTCTCAACTCCGGAGATGCATCTACATTTTTGTTTTGTCAGTCAAAATAGATTTGAATGAGATTTGAACGAGTAAGGAGATTTTATAGGAAATACTATTATTTTGTTCACTTGTTATTTCCTTCCGATGAATAAAAATGAAATGAATGTGTACATATAAGTAGTAAGTAAGTACATATATTTAATATTTTCTTCTCGTTTGTTTATTTTATAAGACGTTTGTGTCTCTCAAGTTTTTTATGACTACACTCAACCCGAATGCAAGTGCAAATGTGCATGCATGTGAGTCTCAGTCAGTTTCTGGTTTCTGGTTCATGATTTAAAAATTCTATGTATAAATAAAATATAAATAGAGGGAAATTCTCGGGAAATTTTATGGTAAAACTTATGGCTCGGAATAAGAATATATTTAGTGGAAGCAAGAAGAGCATGGAAGAAGCACTTGCTCCCAACGTATTTACATGCATATTCATACTCAAATGCATAATTGACATAAAATGTAATAAGCTGTTGATTCTTTGGGTTGTTGATTCCTCTTCTTCTTCTGCCATGGTTTTTGGGTGATGACATAAAGTGGAAGTGATGAGAGACTAAAAGGTTGAAGAGACACGAGGAAATATCATACTTTTTGTGTTTCTGTTGTCTGTACTTGTCTGGTTTTACGAATATGAGTTTATCATACGGAATTTAATTGCCGTCATTATCCACAGGTAGACAGAGTAGTGAGTATAGACTAGTAGAAACTACAAATGTGAATAGTTCAAGCTAATATTTAAAAGTTATTAGTACGAGAGCTCGAGGTAATACAGAATACAGGTAATACAGTCCATTGTAATGGAATGTATTTTTATTATTTCGAGAGGTGTTCAATAATTTCAGTGCATGCTGTGATATGTTCTCTCTCTCTCTAGCATCCTCACATACACAAGTACAGTTTCAAGCTCATGTCACAGCTAACTACGAGCTGAAACCTGCTGTGTCTGTCAGTTTTCTGTTTCCGAAAGACACCTACATGGAAGTTAAAGCGTTTTTTAGTTGTAATTCTATGAATGCAACTACATTTGTAGTTTGTATAGATATATACAGTACATTTACATTAGTACATCCTCCACAGCTCCATTTTTTAAATACGTACATATAGAAAAAAAGTTGCTCTCTCTCTCTCGTTCCCTCGGCTTGCCGTCCTCCTTTTTTTGCGAGCATCCAAGCTTCACAATAATAATTTGTGACACCTACATCCGGCCAGATCATTATATGAAAACGCTCTCATTTTATCCCATTCCTTTTTTTCCACCATTCACTCACAATCAGATGTATACACGAGATGGATTTAACATGCTTTTTTCAATTCACATTTGTATTTAGTATATTTAGTGTTTAATGTGCATCAGAAATCATCATTTGCCTCTCGTTTCGTCTCGTATTCCATTTCCACTATGTACAGTCAAAACGCAAAAGTCAAAGCTCGTGTGTGTGTGGGTCTAGACAGACAGAACCAGAGAGTCCAATCCAAACGAGTCAATAATATTTTATGATAAAAGTTTGCGGATGAACATGCATTCTCTCTCTGGTCGTCCATCGATGAAAGCCCTCACAAAGCGATGTTTTAATATGCGTAAAGTTCAAGTGTATAAAAAGTGAATTGTTTGTACTCTTCATTCTCATTCAATCCCAGATAGAATAGATTTGCACATTTGTCTATGCCTGTAACTGTGAGTGACTATACATACGACTATCTGTACAGTGTACACTCGTCGTTATATGGCATCATTATATATATTTCTCCTGTCATTAAACTATTTTATTATTATTATTGCAAATCCAGATTCAAATCTAAATTGAAACTCACCATGAAGCTACAGATGTTTACTCCATTTATATTCAATTACTCAGGCATTGTAAATTTAAATGGGAGCAATTACAATTTTATTATTGCGTTTGTGATGGAGAACGTTCAAATGGAGTCGCATACACTTTCACCAGTATGTCGATTTGACATATGTATGATACGGAAGCGAATCAACTCAATTACGAATGAGTTAACAAAATTCATGCATGACTTGAATTTTGTTTTTTATTTATTATTTGAATTATATCGACGGACAATGAATTTTAATTTTATTTACCTATGTACGTGTGCAATTTTGGGATTTGAAATGATCGAGTTTTCATCCTATTTAACATTGGCATTGAATATCTCCCTTTCGCATTCGCCACCTTCTATACTATTCACAATACAGTTACATGCGCATATTTTTACACACACAGGACAACTGACATGGAAGAAATGAGATTCACACAATCATTTTATTATCCACTATGTGCCAGCATTCAATTAAGATGGTCAGCAAAATTGTTATCTGGAGATTATGCGGACGGACGGACGGACGACGACCTGATTACGAATTTTTGAATACAGTAAAATCAACAGAAATTTGAAATGTGACAGACCAAAACTATCGAAATTCGACATTCATATGAAAATCAAGCAAAACAGGAGGAAATACTGACAAATTAGTTATTATTGTTTGATTATACGTTGTGTGAGTCATCGGATTCATTGCTTTGGGACACGATAAAAGTGTATCGTAATTGTTCAAGTAAAATGTAAATACACACGGAGAGAGAGAGAGAGAGAGGGAGGCAGAGAGTCCAGATACATCCGTGTGATTCCTCCATAACGTTTTCCGCACTGTAAATTTCCTCTCTTTGTACTCATCAAATTGAAATTACCAATGACGAGTTTCTCATTGCTTTTCCCGACAACTAATTAAAACTGTGTGTGTAAGAGAGAGAGAGAGAGAGAGACTAGAGAGAGAGAAGAAGCGATAAGCCCTGTTGCAGGTAGAAACGTCGTTAGAGTCAGTCAGACAAAAATTCAATTTACTCAGCTCTTCACCTGAAATGATGATGATGATGATGCTGATGTGTAACAATAAATTTGGATTAGTTAAAGACTGAGCAGGAATTACATTTATTCTCCCTCGGTAAAATCTACATAAAATGACAATCCGCATGTAATAATGGTCGTTCCCATTTCATCCCCAACTCAGCGTTGGACAACATATGAAATCGACAAAGTAAGTGAGGAAAAGGAATATTTTCCATGTGTCACATGGACTGGGCTGTCTATAATAAAAATAATGATGATGTTTCGCTCCAAGCCATGTACCAAGACAATTTCCAAAGGTATATACAATTTGATAGCACAAATTTGTCTTGAGGGTAATAAGTAATAAGTAAATGAGTACCAACTACCTGTTTATCCCTCTGACAATGAATTTGATCCCGGTCACCGGTGTACCTGTGCATACATACGTACATATTGTACATTGAGGGAGAATGGAGATAGAGAGATGAACATTTCATCTCATAATTCCACATTGAAACCTTACAATTCCACTCAAGCTAATTATTTACTGTGTGTGGAGTAATGTAAACCCATACTGTATATGTAAGATTGAATAAGGATGTGTGTGCAAGAGGGAAATGGACACCAAAGTGCATCCACGTCAAATAATAATGGCTTTTTATAATACAAATTTTGAAATTATTGTAATCATGATGATGCGACAGACCAGCGGCAATTGGAATCCCTGTTCGCTGTCTCCCACCTACACACAAAATAATAATTTAAGAAAATGAGTTTGGATGTGGATGGAGGACAGAGTCAGTGAAGTACTGGAGCTCCATTTTGCATCTGTACATACAGTCCTAATACTCCTAATACTAAAAACTAAAACAGTGTACATTCATTAACAAGTTGCTCTTTCGTCTCGTGCACTTATTGTTAACTTGAATGGAGTGGCAGCATGGCTCATGTATTTTTTACTCATGTGCTAATCATTTAAATTCTTAATGTTAGATCATCAAAGTGAAGACTTTTGACACTGTGTACATAAATATTATGACCTTGTTTTCCCTCCTGTACATTTTTTGGTCATATTATTTTAATATTCATTCATGATCCTCACATTCACATTCTCATTAGTCTCATCATATGCACGCATGGAAAACGCTCTGCTGTAGGCAATTAAATCAAATCATAATTATAAATATCCTATTTGTACTACAAACACGCACACTTTAAAAAGTAGCGACTTTTACAATTAATGTAAAGGTCCAACAGTTATAATTAAAGGATTTTGTGGGCTACGACCAGGAACGAGTATGAGAGGATTTATTTTTTGGTGATTTGTCTGATTTTTCGTGTATAGAGATTGAAGAACATTGAGTTTTGAGGGATGAATATGGATAAAGCAAAAAACTAAAGACCATATAGAACGGGGGCAGATTAATGATCTGTGGGCAGGCATCTATTTTGTGTATTTGGTTGGTTGGAATCAGAATCAGTAGGACAGAAATTAGTGGACGATTGCAATTAGTTTGACAGTCCGTCGATTGTCGACTTTGAATGGCAATGAAAGAGAGTAGAAAAAAAACACGTAGGACTGAAATATGGTCATGCCAGACGACGAGAGGACAAAGATCAAACTATCAGATTTACCTTTTACCATTTATCAGTAACGACTTTCCACGTCTCTGTGTGTAGACTCGCTACAATTATAATAAAACGCAAGAGAAAATACCCAAATCTCAATTTATAGAGACTGAGACAAAGATTGTCCATTCTCTCTCTCTCTCTCTTTTGTTTATATATCAGACATGAGAACATGGTCGTTAAACAATCATGTTTATCCTCTATGTAATCGACAATATCATAATGTGTGTGGTTTTAGTTGAAGTTGTTGTTGTCTCCACTATAAAGTGCAACGAAAAAAACTATTTTTTTTTTAAAAAAAAAAACGTTGTGTATATCTGTTCACCTGGTCACTGCACATGTACGTACTTTATGAAAAGGGAAGCGAGAGAAAACGAGAATGGAAAGACGTGGGCTCAACGACAATCACGTCGTTGAAGGAAACATATAGACGAACGAGAATAAAAAACTATAACTTTTATAAAGACAGACGATCCAATATAAATATTTATTGCATTGGATTATAAAAGTCAGAGATTCATAGGCAGAGCACCATATAGTAAATGATAATAATGGGATTTTTTTTGTCTATCGTATATGAAATCCTACGCAAAAATCTTTAATGAGTTGAGGGCGTTTGAAAACATGTACACTGTACACACTGTACACACAGTACACACAGAAAGCACACGCACACACATGGACGGACAAACGGACGAACTGTAAACGGTATTGGTGGAAGGTGTAGGTTTAGGCTGTGTCATGTCATATAGTCAAGTCGTGTCATCCTCATTGTCATAATCATACGAGTCAGATCATTGTTTTTTCACCATAAACATCCACTCCACTCATGACCCAGCTTTTTGTGCATCTCTCATTCATCCGTATGTAAGTACATTAATCCATGTGTGTCTCCGTGTATCCAAATGTATACAATACAAAACCTCGTTTTCTCTCCAAGGGAACTTCCATATAAAGACAGACTTGAGTGGTACTTGACACAGACACCATTTAATAAGCTTCTCTCTCTCTCTCTACAAGAGTTCTCTGCCAATAGACGCTAGAAAAACTTTGTCTCCATGTCAGTTTTCCATGCGTCTTTTGTGGAGAAAATCAACTGCATTCTAGTTTTTTCAATTCTACGTTTTAAGTTTGAGTGCTTACTAGTATGTATTCTATGTATGTGTTGTTATAAGGCTGCTGGGGATATTGACATGTGGATTTGGGATATTTGGGATATTGGAGAGAGAGAGAGAGATTACTTTTATACGGGCACGTGTTCTCGTTTCCCCTTGGGTTTTCATTTCTATTCTACTTAAAAAATTAAATACCTTCCCTCGCTATCTCTGTCTCTGTCTCTGTGGCTGTCCGTCCGTCCGTAGTCTATAGCAACAAACAACTATGATGTATGACGATGGCTCTTTTTGCGTAGGAAGACGAGAATTTGAGTTCACTGCAGCGTGTAAAAGTTCTATACACCCTCCATGCACAAGGTAGTCAAACTCAAACTCAAACTCAAACTCAATCCTACAGAATCCAAATCCAAAATCCAACCAGTAATTTTTTTATCCAGAAGCCATATTTATGTGAATTCTAAACTCACAAAGTTATTTTATCTGCATTCAGAATTGAATAAAGCACATTTTTTTTTCACAACTTCAACTGGAAATGAGTCAAAACCAGAAAACCACAAAGAACAGAGCAGATTCAAATGCATTTTGTGTTCAACGAGGAAAAGTCATTATGTCAAATCATTACAGACATCTCCAATTTCATTTTAATTTTTTCTTCATCCTCAGCTCCTTCTCAAAAAAAAGAACCTTTACAGTTTAAACTTTAAAGCTACGTCTCAAATTTACATGAGGGAAATCCATCGATACTCTAAAATATAAACTGAGGGTTCAATATTTTAAGGAAATTATTAAAATCAATTCGTGTGTGCAAATTGATGACGAGTTTAAACATAAATTAGCTTCACAATTGAATACAAATTGAATTATGTAAATAATAATTAAACTAATTGTAAGCAAAGGAATTTCAGTTTCCTTGATTTAATTACGATAATCGTTTTACAGATTGCCTTTTCCTATATGAATGCTAATTCTATTCCTTCTTTTTCCGTTCAATTTCATTGCAATTGCAACTATATATGTACATATTTACTTAAGTTGAATTCCACTTGTATAGTTTGCTTCTCAAATTTTACAAAGGAACTTTTTGATTCACCGTTTTTAGGGTATGTAGCGGTTAGTGGCAAAAGCCCTAAGTTTTGCTCTTGTTGCTGCTTCATAGATTTTAAAAAATATTTGAAATAAATCTTACAGTACATTTGTCGGTAGTATACTGTGAATTTGTGAATATACAGTTAAGCCGTAGGAATGTAGTCGCTTGGAAATTTGTGTAAAGGACAGCGACTAAAGAATAATAAAGAGATGAAAAGATGGTGAGCGTGTAAATTTAATTTTCTATGTGTCTTTGTATGATTTTGTTGATATAGTTTTGGGAGATCATTTCGGATGAGCATGGAATTGACCCAACTGGCTCATACAATGGACAGTCAGATCTGCAATTAGAACGCATCAACGTTTACTACAATGATACTCAAGGTAAAGAAAAAGTTTTATAAATTTTTTATGTCTGTAAATCATCTCATGCATTTCTCTGTGTGTGTATTTTTCTCTCTGTCTCTCTGTCTCTTGCTAATTCAACAATGACTTCAAAATGGCTCATCTTCCAATTAGTTCCTTACAGTCAGTGTCTGAGCAGTTAAATTTTTAGAGAAAGGAGAAGAAATGTACACAAAAATTCAAAAATGTATGCATATGCAATGCATAAGTGAATTGTAAATACATATTCGCAAATGGAAGGAAAAGTCTGAGCGTCGTTGTCGTCGTCGTCGTGTCATCGTCTTTGTCGTCGTGATTTGAACACGACCACAACAGATGAAGTAATTAAAGTGACGAATAATGATCAGCATTATGTGTATTATATTTCTATTTCTATTGCGGGTTATCTCCTGACATTGTTACACATTCTCCTATACATCTTCATTTCTACATCCAAATGTGTGTAACAAACAAAACCAAAAATGAATTATAATCTACTAAAGTTATCTGTAGTGTGTCCATCCATAAAAAAAAACTCTCATACATGCTGACACATTTTTTGTTTGGCTGGATGATGATGATGCTCCTGGCATTTTAAGTTCAGAAGCTCTAACTGCAAACTATGTATAATAATAATCAAGGAATAGGCAAATAGGCAAGTAGGCATACAATACAGTAACTGTATATACGACTTAGGTTATAATTTTACGCTCATATAAAGAGAGAAGTTGAATGCCCACGTTCAATTATTATATAGCTACTCAATAGACGTCACGTCTATAGCTTGAGTCTCATCTCATGGTCTCTCCTGGTCTGCATCTGCATGTACATATTATACTCTGTATCTCAACTATTCTGTACATATAAGACAGAGTCCATCCGTGGAAATAAGTAGGGAGCGACTTGAACATAAATCATAATCATAGGGAATTCACAGTACAAGATATTCAAGAAATTTTCCCTAATTCCACCGTCCTAATGAATCATGGTCAATAGATTGTGATGGGGAGTTTTTTCTTCGTCTGCTTCTTCTCCAATTCCAATTCCTACATTGTTATTCGGATGGATGGGAGAGATTGAGAGATGCGCACACAAACACACACACACACAGACGAGAGACGAGAGGGATAGGATTTGAAAGATATTCAAGGGTAAAAGCTCAAGCTATGACAAGAACTAAGTACGTGTTATTATTTGCTATATTTGCCATTTGTCGTGCATTGAATGTCCCATCATATCGGGTATACCTATATAATCTATGCAGAATATACCTGTAATGCTAATAAGTTCATACCACCAACATCGAAATGACCATTTCTCAAATTCAATCATACATGAATAGCCAAAGTTTACCTGCCAAACCGATCCTCAAACTACAACAAAAAGTATAATTTCATGTGTAATATTTTACTTAGTATCATTATTATTATTATTATTATTACTATGCATGCAGTTGTTGCTGTTGTTGTTGCATTCATATTTGTATGTATATATTGCCTGTAGCTTGAACACTGCGTATAAAAGGTAAATTGTTAGAGTGGGTAGACATGGTTCTTTTTTCTTTTATCTCATTCATTCTTTAGCATCATGGCACTACTGAGGATGAGGATGAGTATAGAAATTCGGTGTGTTCATTATTTTGATGATACAAACCAA
The DNA here is from genome assembly GCA_034699125.1 of Gisinianus flammeolus. NCBI lineage: Eukaryota > Metazoa > Arthropoda > Collembola > Symphypleona > Katiannidae > Gisinianus > Gisinianus flammeolus. The sequence continues at coordinate 13,832 of JAIUND010001683.1, read as the reverse complement.
AGAAAGACGAAAGATGAAAGAAGAACCTGTTAGAGCCTCAAAGGATTCAAAAAATCCATGTGTCTTTTCAACGACGAGTATTCTCTTGGTCTTGGTTTTCTGGTTAGTTTGAGAGTTTGAGTTTTCCTATTACCTGCATGTACAGATACATAAAATGTAATGTAATAGTAATGTATAGACTATAGACTATATAGACAGAGGAGAAATGGGGAAAAGTGTAATAGACTTTTCTCTCAAGTCATTCTATTGTATTCTGACAATATTCTGAGGATTTCTTGTACATTTCTGTTGCTTCTGTATAGAACAGACATTACATATGACTTATGTTCTTACTGTACACACACACACAGTGACTGCAACCTACAACTAGAAGCTAAAAAACGTTCTTTGAAAGCCATCCAAGATATAATTTTTCTCTCTCCTTCTCTCCATCTCTCGTCCATTCATTCTTCCATGGTGAATTATCTTGATCTGTATTGTGGCTGAAGCCAAGTATAGCGGGACATGGCATGGCATGACAGACACTACCACGGTGTAGCTAAAACGAATGAAATGCATACAGTGACGACGACTGCATTGCATTTTTGTTGCATTGCCTGCTCACGTGCCCACTCGCAATAAAAAAACCATCAGAGGTACTAGTACTTATGTAGTATATAGGTATAGTTTTCTATTTTGGAATAATGTCAGTACTTATATACACTGCGAGAGAATATAACTAGGTATACATAAGGATTCTCCATTCTCCTTATGGATATCAAATCTAATCTTCTAAATGATATGAGATTTATATATGATGTTTTCCATGTAGATTGTAAATCCATAATCCGGAGATAGTTAATAAAAGATTATCTCGTGTAATACTTGTTCACTTTTTTCCTCCTAAGGAAAAATCCACTTTTTTTCTATTTCAAGACTTGCATCATCTCGTTTGGATATATTTACTCTCTTACATACATATGCTAATGCTATACAAATACATACACCATACAAACATACAATACACGGAGAACAACCGAGTGTGGTTACTTGTATACTTATGGGGCACAGCACAGCACAACACAACAACAATGGTTGTGCGTTTGCCAGCAGGAGAAGCCGACGCCGAAAAAGTTGCCATGCATAATAATATACATAAGTATAAGATAACATAATAGTCAATATTGAGTATGAAGAGTATCTGTAGAAAAGAATGGGAATGAAAATAGCACGGCATTCCTCGAAAGAGGAGAGGCGATATAGCATAAACATCGCATATGGTTTAACAACATTAAGTTGAGAGAGATGAGAAGAAGTGGGAAATGAAATGAAATGACTGGGGTTTCAAGTTTGAATGGTGTGATGATCTTGAGTTTTTTTAAAAAAAAGTATACACATACAATAATAATATAACTATAAGATTACAATTACAACTGGCAGACGTGAACGGACTCGAATATAATATATTTGGTATATTATACCAAATATCAAATAGTTGGTTGGTTGGTTGTTCTTCGTTCGTCTACCACCTCACACAGAGGCTGAGAGAAGAAGAAGACGAAGAAGAAGAGGGGAGATGCTCTTCGCTTCCACTTAGTTTCCTAGACTTCATCTCTTCACCTCTCATCTGCTTATCTCCATCTCCTCCGTAGGTGTGTATCTGTGTATCTGCATGTGTATGTGTATGGCAGTTGCAGTTGTAGTTGTGTGTAGAAACTTTAAAAGCGTTCGGTCGATGATCTCACAAAAATTCTCAGTTTGAAAGAAGTTTAGCTTTTCTTTCTCGGTCGGTCGACGTTAGAATTGGTCGATGATGTGAATTCCTCTTCTTCTTCTTCTTCTTCGTCGTCGTCGTCGACTGTGGTGCTGCAGCCGCTTTGGAGTTTGCAGGGAGTCTTCATATACGACAATGTACCGTGACATGATTGTGCAAGTCCACACGTACACACAGCAGCCATCTCATGTTTTTATTTAACTGTCAATACATTTTACATTTTACTTGTACACAAACTCTCCTAAAAACGCTAACAAGCCAAATCAAGCAAGCCCAACTTTTTTCATTTACCTTTTTTTCTTTGGGCTTCATTCATTAAATTTTCTCATCAAAAAGAATATATAGAGTCTCATGATATGGAAAAAATGGTATTCTCGTAGGTTAGGGTTTGAGGTGCTGCTGAATTATGATCCTGTTTGATACACAATAGGCAATACTATAATATCATATCAGTTTTACACATTGTTGAAAAAACTGAAAGGATTTTTCGATTGTTCATGTTAGTATTTTGTAGGAATTTGATTTCCAATAAATCGGCCTTAATCCTCTATAGAAAATCTTCTTCTTTTTCTTTCTTTGCTGGTCTTTACTGTCATCTCCATCATTATCGACTGACTCGTCCCGTCCATCCTCAATCTAAGAGAATGTTCTCCTGCTTTGTGCCCATGTAGGTAATTAATTATCACGTGTCAGCTGTCAATGTCAGTTTTGGATTTGGAAAGGTACGAAAAATCATGTATGACCAAAATATTGATCGTTGAGAGCACCAGTCAAAAGTATACAAAAGGGAACATGCAGAAAGGAATAATAATCTCAAGACATAATAACAATCAATATATACAATCAGATCGAGTGTGTAACACGATAAGGGATATTCCAAGATACTCACTCACATGGTCACATGCATACATAGATACACACGTACTGATAGGTATATGTTAAGTACAAAACACTGCACACTACACAACAACTGTACACACCACAAACACATGACATGAAAACATTTTTTATCACTGACGTTGACATTCGCATAGTCCTAGCCGCTTGTATAGGTCCGTACATTCTATGCAGATTGTATTCAAGAAATAAACGAGCGGAATACTGAACAGAACAGAGAAGAGAATTTGAATTTGCAATGAAAAAAAAATATATGCAAATGAACGTGAGGGAAACCAGCAATGAATGCACTTTGTAGCAACTGCATCAAAGATACATTTGCAAAATTCAAATTCCTCATCCTTGAATAGATGTGGAATTTCTCAATATCTGTTCAGAGTATACTAATACTAAACAGCATGAACGTGTTCAGTTCAACGTTCAACACACCAATAGGATTATCCGAAAGAGGGGGAGGGAGGGAGAGAGAGAGGGAGGGAGACAGACTCGTCATTGAGCCAACTATTAAATCCGCACTATCAATTCATATAAGTACGGCAATGTTTTTATAATATCGTATATTGTATTGTATTTATCATGAGAGACTTTGTGTGCCAGGCGGCCGAGTTAGTCATAAAACACAGTACTTTATCATTTTTCGACTTATGCCCTTCCTTCTACTATGTACCTACATACCAAAAATTCAATCGGTGTCAGGTATGTGATATCCGCAACAACAACAACAACAATAACAAACAACTCCAACGAGGTTTCTTCTCTCTTCTCTTTATTTTCCATACCTAAATCCTAAATATATGAAAGAGAATGGAATGAATACTTTCTAGCTAGCTTTCTAGCAGTCAAAGTCTCCAGTTTGCACGGATATTCTATATATTTTTGTACTCGTCGTATATCGTATCGTATCGTACAAACAACAACCCTATTTTCTCTACATTACACAGATATCTTGTAGTCGAGCCAAAAAACTACATACACTTGAAAACGTTGTTACAAAAAATAAATAAATGTGTACCTACATGTTTGCGTGGATGATGGTAATTGTGAGTGTTTTGATCAAATTTAAATCAACTGACTTGCTGGTTAGTTCCCATAGGAGTATTTTCACACACACACACACACGGCACTGATAAAAAAAAAGTAATGATGACAAACGGCGGCGTGACGTGGAGAGTCGATCCTGTATGGAGAGAGAGAAAGAGAGAAAGAGAGAGAATATCGGGATGGAATCGTGAATACTTGTAATCGAATGGAAAAACTCCCGTTCATTCCTATTGATTTATTAGTCGGCTTTGGGATTTGGAATGTTGAAGATTAAGTCGTCGATATAAACGTTTATCGTACATTTCACATTCACCAACTACTAACTACCAACCACCGTCGCGTCGTGTAGATAATTCTACCCTGTAAAGTGCACATAGCCTAGAAATTCTACATTCGAGATTGCAAATACTTACTGCAGCTTGTGCAGCACTACAATAATAATAATAATAATAATAATAATAATATCGAATGAGGAAAACACCATTGTCAAATTGTGTGAAGACTATCACGCATCAAGTCGAATGTAGAAAGTAGTGTAGACATTGGGATTAATTGGGGCAAAAGTGTAGAGAGAATCTTAACTCTAAATTCAATGTCTCAGGCCAACTTGTAAGTACGATAAATATCGTAAATTCAATACACAAGTTACAACTCTCTTTAAATACATTTTACACTTATCGTCAGAGAGACTGGAAATGATTTCTCATCCTCAATTTCAAAAATAAATATACCATGTATAGGTATTTTATAAGTTATATGTAACAATATTTTTTAATTTACTCACACGGATGCTTGCCAACATTTTCAACTTTTTCTCAATCAGTGAGCCGTTAGCCGTTTTACTCCTTCAATTATAATAATAATAGCATGCGCTCATTTTTTATATAGTTTATGCTTTATATCGAATACAAAATACAAACTATACGCAAGAAATAAGAATAAGGTATGAAATATTACGTGAATTATTTGAGCCATACAAAACTATTTGGAATCCATCAAATTTTGTAATGCAGGTCAATTTTTTGTTGCTTGCAGTTGCAAACATTTTCTTATGAGCGTACTTTACTTTACCCCAAATTTTTTGATTTGATTTGATTTGTTTTTTTCTACATCAGAGTTATTTTTAGTAATAAAGAGGAGAAAGAAGGAGGTTAGAATTGAGATAATTGGAGAGTAAAATGCACCATGTGAGAGAAATTCTAAGTATATGGATTTTTATGGAGAATGTAAATACATATGTGCATGCACCATTGTGTACGATAGAAGTAGGGTGAAACATTATGAAACTCTTTTTTTGTTTGGTTTGTGAAGGTTGAATCATGTTTATTATTTAGTGATTCAAGAGTTTAAGCTTGGAGTTGGAACGAGAATGAAATCTCCTTTTTCAGACCCAAGCAATAGCAATAGCAATAGCAAACATCACGCAATATTTCGTTTGACTGTCCTTTCAAGGGTCTTTATTCTCTTTATATATACGGCGGCTGACTCTCTTTCTCGTATACTTACTGTGGCAATAGTTCTAAACTTCTATAAACTCTAAACTCTAAAAAAACCATGGACTCCACTGAGCTTTTGAACCTTTGAGCTTTCCAATGGACTGACTGACTGTGCGAGTCCACACAACGCAACACCATATGGCATTCCGTTTTCCAAACTTCCAAAACTTCCAAAACTTCCAAATCCAAAAGTTCCAAGCTTCAAATTCATTTTTCTTCTTTTTTTCAACCCACATTTCCCGATTGTATGAAGAATGTGACGGTACTATACTTTATATCCTAGTATATCAGTCATGTATGTGTTACATATTCCTATTTTAATTTTTTTTAAATGTCTAGCCAATATGCATTTCCTTATCACAGCCTATGTATTCTCTCTCTCACTTTCCCCCGTGTTAAACCTCAATTTCATTTAGTTTTTTTCCATGTCATTTCTGCAGATACTCTTCCTTTGCTGCCTTGCTGCTGCATAAATTGTTAATGTAGGAGTCCGTAATATTTTCCAAACTACCAAACGACAACTTGTACATACAAAGCATATGAGCATGCTTTTTTCTTCCATCCTCCCGCATGACTTTCTTTAGTTGCAACTAATTTGGTTGACTATATGTACAAATCACAAATCACAATCATGAGACTTGGAAAAATAAACCAAAATTTTCGACAGCATGTTTTGTGTCTCATATCAATAGCAATGTTTGAAATTGGTATTGTGATATGATCATAATTGATCCTGCTCAAGTGTGAAAGTCCGGTCAGGAATCCCAATACAGATACAGATTGCTTGAGAGATGTCTCAAGTCTATCAATTAAGTTGAGTTGACAGGAGCGGGATTTGCTTGCTTGTCATTTCACCATTTTTGTCCTTCTTCCTTGTTTGTATTGTTCTCTCGCATTTCGAACTGAATTATTCTTTGAGACTTTGAGGCCATCAAAACGTTGATGATGACCAACGAATGATTTGAATGGAGAGAAAAAGTCTTTTAATTTATAATTTATGCCATGTGGTTGTCATCAAATGAAATGAAGGAAATGGGTAGCTAGTTGTAAGTAGTTGTAGTTATGCAATGCAATGCAATGCACATGTGTGAGTGCTCCGTTAGGGAAATCAAGTGATCCAGATTAATCAGAATCCCATACAGACATTTAGATCTGATGATGATCCGCACTCAAAAAACTTCCCTTTTTCCCTTATACGGAATTCATTGGACAAGAAGAAACCCAAGTCAAAGGAAAAAAAATCCTTGTAAATTGCATATTGTAAATCATAAGCTATATAATTACAGTGGACGTGTGTCTGGCGTATATGTTTGTGTTTGTGGAGCAGTGAGCGGCGGCAAGTCATCGCTTTTGACCTGTAAACGAATCCATTTCCTCATGTACATATATATATTATATATACGTCAATAATAATTAGTAATTGGCTCTACTCAAAGTTACTTTCAAATTTCAAATCCCTGCCTTCTTCACTCTACATTCTACAGAAGTATATATCTTATCCATTTGTATTTTCATCGACACATTCTCACTCCTCTCATCTCTATCGTAATCTTAATAGATAATGCACTCCATCATGAATCATGATCTAGAGAGATCTAGACCGATGAGCGAGTCAACCGACGATCAAAACCCAAACCAAAACCAGTTTTTTCCCACTTGACCAGACAAACGGAAATTTTTTTTTACGATATTAGTACATAATATAACATAATAAATTTCATCTTTTTGTGATGTCTTTCTTCATATTTCTCGGGATCTTACTAAAATTGTATGTTCATACATACACAAAATTGAAATTACATTACATTACATTGATTACAAAGATAAATAGATTAAATTGTCCTATAAGAATGAAATAATCCCAGTAATGTCTATAATGTACATTTTGTACATTTGTATTCGTGTTGTGAGTGAAATGTGTGTGTGAAAAGAAAGGGAGAGAATTGGGGGGAGAAAGTTCATTTTCCTTTTACGAGCACACACAGAATACAGATAGGCTGACGATGAGAGCAGAGCAGAGGGGAGAGAGAGAGAGAGAGAGAGAGAGGGACAAACAAATAACAAATGGAATGGGCAATGACAAGGACAGCCCTGCAGTTTTCAACTTTTATTATATGTTTTTCTCTCTGCTTATCTCATTGCATTGAATGCAGTGAGCCTCACTCACAAACTCACAATCAGAAGAGAACGATTCACCTCATATTAAATTAGCCGTCTTGCTCTTTCGTGTTTTATTTGGATTTCGTGTGTCTCGCCAGCCAGGCCGACTGGAAGCTATGAGTCACTCGTTCCTATCGATTTTGGGACAATGATTCACTTCTGTACGAGTACGCGTGCCAGTACGGTGGTGGTCAGTTTCTATAGGTACCAAATATAAACCTCTCCTCTATCATATCATCATATATTCTGAATTCAGATGGAGATGGAGACGGAGAAGCAGACCGAAGGGACAGAAATACAGAAAAAGCAATTTAGTTGCAACGTTTTCTCAACTTTGTACCAAATATTCAATTTTAATATCCTCAACTCTGTCCGTCTATATTCGTCCGTCATTCACTCGCTCACTTATTCACTCATTAAGAATAAATTAGTGGAGACAGAGAGAGAGAGAGAGAGAAAAGCACTAAAAGAAACAGAGAGGAAATTAAATGATCATTGTCATCCCAGTTGCAAATGACTGTCAGTTGTAATTTGTAATTTGTACACAGGACATGCAGAAATGGAACTTTTCCTTGTACACACTGCTAGATTTTTTGATTTTTTTTATGAGTCTGTGTGATGTGGAATCATAAATTTAAATTTAAACGTGAAATTACATGCAAAAATTTAAATTCACGAGTAGATTAATTACAGTAAAGGATGACAGTTTCGATTTTGAGCTGGCTCATTGTTATTTTAAGGAACCCACCAACAATAATATGAAGAATATACTGAATTTATCGTACATAGGTTATCGTACAATGATAGGAAATGTCGTATGGGGAAAGGAGAGACACTCAAGTCGTAAAATATTCGAGATTTTCCATGGAGGCTTGTCAAGAGCAATTGACACTAATGAAACCTCAAGTATTTTATAGTTTTAAATAAATAAATACACACACGAGCCGAGGATTTTTACACAAGATTATGGCGAGATGTGAGTGCTATGTATTGTGTATGCGGATTTGATTTGTGTGTTTAGGGAGATAGAAGGAGGAGAGTGAACAGTTTGATGAGTACATGAGTAAATGAGTAATGACAGACAGCTGCTCTTGAGATGGATTTTAGTCATTGTTTTTGTTTTTACACCCTTAATTCTCCATTGAAAACTAAAGAGGTTAAGAAAATTTGGACTTAACGATAGGCATTTAGTCAAATCATTCCATACAGACGACGATGAGCCGTCGTCCATTCGTCCACCGTCCATCATCATTTCTGTGTAAATATATCAAATGTACTTCGTACGGAGAATCTCTAATGTTAGTTTTGATCACCGTTATTGACACAATACAGCGTGGAGTCATTTCATTTCATTATGAGCGTTTCCAAGTCTCTTGAAATGCGAATTGTGAATGCTGGGGGTTTTGGGATTAGTCAAATTTGGAGTTGCGATTAGCTCCTGCTCCTACTCTGTAATTCCATCATTACTTCCTCCTCCCTCTAATAATAATCATAATGTTAATAATAATAATAATAATAAGGATGATGAGGCAAACAGAAACTCTTTGTGTCGTTTCACAACTAGTAACTATCTGTACAACAACGACAACTGCAGTTAGATTTCTGTAGATACACATGATTTCATGATTCATATTGGGAATCTCTGCAATATCTTTTGCTCTATCAACTTGATCTACCTTGACGCTGTCTGTATTGTATTGCATTGTATTGTAGATTGTAGTGGAGTCAAATTGAGGAATTATGAGGAGTAAAAATGAGTTGGATCAGCTGGGAGCATGTTTTGTTTGTTGTTTCGGATCACAGACCATTCATCTTTCCAGTATATGGACAGATAAATGATTTGAAACAGAGAAAATATGAGTCCTTTTAAGTCCTTTCCTCTCCACTCATGTATGTACATAATACATATATAAATGAATTGTAATTGTACCTACAACAATCCAAAGGTGTTTCAGTTCCAAGTGCTCATTGTCACTACCTATATACGATACGATACTTACACCTGCGGCAAATATGTATGAAACACATCAAGAAACACAGAAGGCAGACTCAGACTACTCACATTATGACTACAATATGACGATGTGAGTATGAATATGAATATGAACGTGAGTGTTAAATGTTAAATGTAAACGTAAACGTACCGACTACTTGGAGTTGGTTAAAGATATCTATCTGTATTCTGTACTCTGTACTTTCACACCCGATTCGTTATTGTCTGTTTCAATGTTTGTGTGTTGGGCGCTTGGGAAAATACAATAATGTAGAGAGTGAGTGTTTGTGTTTGTAGTTTGTGTGTGTTGCTGTTGCTGTTGCTTAGTGCTTACCTAAGTGGATGTTCATGGCAAAAGGAGTTTCATTTGAGTCAAATCAAGTCAAGAGATTCCATAAAAGGAGATCTCGAGGTATGATCATCAACATACTTGTTTGTTTGTTTGTTTGCCCTATACTCGAATTCGAATCTCTGCCTTTTGTACTTTTCTATCGTATAATATCTGTACTTATGGGCATCTCGTCACATTTTTTCTTAGTCTCCCTTTTACAAAATGCTAACTCGAACAACGTGTGCATGTACAATATTACAATATATATTCATACACACGACTACGACTACGCGAATCATCTCTCTCTCTCTCTCTCTCTTTCTGTATAAAAGTGTCAGAACAATCTGTGTAGATTGTTCACATGTGTGTGGATGTAATTTAAAGTAAATACTTGGCTTTAGCTCATTGCCGAATGAAAACAACCCACGCAATAATAACATGCTTGTCCATTCCATTATACAATTCCACTCTGTACGTATATGAACATCAAGTGTATAATTTGGCGGAATTAATTATATTTTCAAGATGGAATGGATGGAGAGAGAGAGAGAGAGAGAGAGAGAGAGAGAGAGAGAGAGAGAGAGAGAGAGAGAGAGAGAGATAAAGGCTAACCATTAAATTACAACTATTATGGTTTATGATTCCTGTACACATTATTATTCTACCTGCATTTAATCTATTGGTTATTATATGATTACGCTACATCAGCTTGCCATACCATAATGCCATGCCATTCTCCACCATATCCATAATAATCCATCCGTATTCCGTATTCAACTTCAGTTATAGAGTCCACTAACTATTCTTCTCTTCTTCAAATCTTCAAGTATTTTCCTTCTATTCTTCTTCTCCGACCGATCCTTTGCGGAGATGAAGATTCTTCAAATCTCACACGCTTACGCATAAAAAAATGCATAAATGTTTGGATTGAAATAGCAATAGGGATTTAAATTTACGACAATGGAGTCATCTTTTTTGAAATAGGAAGGAGAATTTGTGCAATGCTGCAATGATGATGATGAGATGAGATGAGGAGTTTGCCCAATTCCAATATTCCAATTCAATTCCTCATCCATGTTTTGTTTTGTTTTCATCAAAATCAAAGTGATGGTGGAATTGGAATTGGAGGTGGGAGGACAGTAATGTTATTGTTTCATATGCACATGGATTGTAATTATTAAATCCACATCTATAAATAATAATAATAACAGTCGACATTTAAATCATATCGTATGGAGACACCCACTCGGTCCGTCGGTCGGTCGGTCGGTAGACAGATTCAAAACACTCAGAAGATTGGATATTGGATAGATATTGAAATTGAAAAGGAAATTGAGTGGATGGATACGTTGTGGGAAGATTCATTTCATACAGAGTCCACTTGGGTGGTTTCTCTCTCAATTCCATTTCCATCATTATGTTTACGTAGAAATATTCTCAACTTTAACTTTATCGTTAGAATATTGAGATTTAATCTGTGTCAATTAAAAAAAATATCAATGTTAGTATGGATTTTTTGTGCTCTCTTTCTCCTGTGTGGAATGGAATTTAAAATGTGTATCGTGCGATATGGAGACTCTCTGGTGGAAGGGTAAATTATGAATTGGAAGTAATGAGAGCGACTGTAATGAAATGAAATGATTGTGGGTCCATATTTTTCTCGAGTATAAAATAGCTTTGTGTGGGGCTGGATATGTAAGGAAATGAAATGAAATGGTGCTGGTGGTAATGAGAAATATGGGGAATATGGCAATGGAGACACAATTTGGATTTGGATTTGGAGGCTACGTGACCATATCAAAACATTGAGACTTTCTTGTTTAATATCGATTTCAGGCTTCGTGTGTCATGCCAGTCAACTACACAACACACACCATCACCACACACACAGTCAGCAGTTTACTTGTACTCCAAGGCATTTTCATTGTTCACGTTGTTTCCAGTGTATTTCTCGTCGAAATTTTCTTGTCGCTCCTATTTACTATACAACTACACAGAGACGCAGGCAAATGAGAAATGAATTTTATGTGTACAGATATATACTCTATATACTTATGAGAAAGAAAGAGAGACAGAGAGAGAGAGAAAGGGAGAGGGAGACGACAGAATAAAGTCGCTTTCATTTTCATTTTTTATATACTCTTTACTGGGAGTCTTTACTGGTTCAGGTTCAAATGATTTTTTTTCTTATTTGGTCTGATGCTGGTACGATTCGCTAAATTTTGCCATTTCTGTTCTTCACTGATACTCATCAGAATGTGAATGTGAATGTGGTTGTGGATGTGAATGTACGTGAGCCTACATGGATCGTCGTCTCAAATATCGAGAGTCTTTCAAGCTCTCTTGAGCCATGCCTTCAAATGGAAATTCGGATGAGTCACCCCCCTGTACATAATACTACATATCTGTATGTATATGTCTCCATGTCTTCATGTGTTCATGTCCTCATGTGTATGTCGTCTGTGGAAGGGAGTAAAGACAACCTCGTAAAGACATTATGTAAGAAGCCCAACTCTCGACAATATACATACCTATACTATAGGGTCTGTCTAGTTTGTGTACTTGTGGACGATACAGATATAGACGAGATATTACATATTCACTGCTTTTTCCAAGTGACCAACTGGGAGGGATGAGACATCTCCAAATCCCCACATTGGAGAAGAAAAGGGAATTTGGGAATGAAATCATACGAATGGAAGTGAGAAATATATATATATATATATATAGAGAGAGAGAGAGAGACAGACAGACAGAAGACACACAATATTTATGACTTTGGAAATGAAATGATCCAAATTTCAATGTGCATTAAAAGGAGTGCCTTTTGAAAATGGTGATGGTCTATTCTGTACTCTGTCTGTTTGTTGTGTGGTGAATAACGTGTAATAAAAGTTGAGCCTACGTTCAAAATCCAAATCAAAATAATAATGTGGAATTATCATAGTTGGTTTTTTTCTTGAGGTGACGCCCTCGTCTTTGTCTTTCCTCGTCTTTACCCTCCTGCTCGAAATTGTCATTGTCATTTAGGAGAATTATTACGAATAGTTTCCCCATTGTTCCCAATGAATATCGTATAGGTTGAACATGTCAATGAATTGTTATTCAATTTTTTTTACGACAGTATATACTTGCGGTACGAATACAAATTCCAATATTTGACAGTTACATGATGGACAGAGGAAATGAAGGATGACAAATTCAAGAAACATTTTGTTTGTACTACTATCATTAAACATTTCATAATTATAGAGAGAGCGAGAGAAAGAGAGATTTAAAATGGTCAAGAAGCTTTGAGCCAAGAGAATTGAGACACTTTTGAATGAAGGAAAGGATGAAATACATAAGGAGAAAATGAGAAGGGAATAAACTAATAATAGGAATTGAGTTGACTGTAATAATGAGTTAAGAGGTTTATTAATATTCAATGAGACTTGATGACGACATGAATGGAGAGCAAGAGAGAGAGAGAGCGAGCGAGAGAGAGAGAAATTGGGTTATGAATACGAACGATATTTTCAATGCAAATAAGTAGTACAATTCTGACCATGTGCATTTCTTTTGTCTTTTTCTCTATATAGAGGGAAAGTATGTGCCGAGAGCCATTCTTTTGGATTTGGAACCTGGAACTATGGACTCTGTCCGCTCCGGAGTATATGGCAAACTTTTCCGACCCGACAACTTTGTTTTTGGACAGAGTGGAGCTGGAAATAATTGGGCCAAGGGACATTATACGGAAGGAGCCGAATTAGTGGACACGGTTTTGGATGTTGTCCGGAAAGAGGCGGAAGGCTGTGACTGTCTCCAAGGTTTCCAGATGACTCATTCTCTTGGGGGTGGAACCGGCTCTGGAATGGGAACTCTCCTCATCTCAAAAATCCGTGAAGAATATCCTGACCGTATTATGAATACTTACTCGGTCATGCCCTCTCCCAAGGTTTCCGATACTGTCGTCGAACCCTACAATGCCACCCTCTCCGTCCACCAACTCGTCGAGAACACCGATGAAACTTATTGTATTGATAATGAAGCCCTTTATGACATTTGCTTCAGAACTCTCAAATTGACCAACCCAACATACGGGGATTTAAATCATCTCGTCTCCCTCACAATGTCCGGTGTCACTACCTGTCTCCGATTCCCTGGTCAATTAAATGCGGA
>JAIUND010001682.1:0-31606 GCA_034699125.1 Gisinianus flammeolus | reverse complement strand
TTCGTTCAATTGTTACCATTATTATATTAGATTCCAATAAAAAGTTAATTACGAATCAATATTAATATGCGCAAAACACATGTGCTCATGTACGTTCGCAATTCTTTACTATGCACAAAAAGGAAAAAAGGTCGTTTACCTTTGAGATCCTCTCAAGTTTCCTCTTTCGACATTTGGATGCAGCTACTCGATTCCTCTGTCTCTTTCGTTCCAATTTAATTTTCTCTTGAGATGCCATGTCAATGGGTGAGACATTCGGTGATGATGGATTTGACGGGACAGTTTGAGGTTCTTCTTTAATATGGACATGGTGATTATTGTAGGGAGAGGAGCCGATGGCAGCAGCGGAAACTGGAATGGCTGCAATGCTCCCACTAGTCCCCGTTGCTCCCATTGACATATGATAGTCTGGAAGTCGATGATGACCACTCACACTGGATGGGAAATTTACTTGTTGACTTCCTGGAACGGACACTTGACCATTCGTTGTGTAGGTACTGGACGAAGTTGTTGAATTTGAACAAGAATTTTCAGACATTGAATCATCGTCGTCATCATCATCATCTGATGTATCATCTGCTGGATTAAAATATGCTGGTGGTGGAATTTGGTGAGCAATTGATGTTTGATTAAGGTTCACTTGCTGTTGAAGTAATTGAAGTTGAATTTGTTGCTGTTGTTGTTGTTGTTGTTGTTGCTGCTGCTGTTGTTGTGGATTTAGTAATTGAATTCCCGTATTCGAACTATTGGACGTTTGCACTACAATTTGTTGTTGCTGTTGAATCGAGTTTGAAATTGAAGTATTGATGGTATTTGTATTATTATTGCTCACGCTCACACTCACCACTGTATTATTATTTTCTGTTTGATTTGTTATGGCTTGCTGTTGTTGTGGTAGTGGTGGTTGTTGTTGAAGTTTATTTAAGGCTTCGGTGAATCCTCGTACATATTGCTCTTGTTCTTCCGTCACATCCTTTGGAAAGAAAATTTGATTTTGATTTGGTGTTGGAAGAAGAGATGCTTGTTGAATGACGAGACGCTCAAAATCCGGTGAACTCATATTTAATTTGTGAAGATCGGGAGAAGAGAGACCAGCAATAGCTGAGGGTGTATTTAAACTTGCAACACGGGCTTTCTTTATTACGGATGTTGCTTTCCCATTATTATTTCCTCCTCCTATTCCACCAAGATTTCCGGCTCCAACTCCCGCACTACCAAAATCCAAATCCAGCGTCATTTTACGCTTTAATTGACTGATGTTATTCATTCCGGCGGTGTAATAATGTGTACGCGCCGAGTTGTCCTCGTAGAACACTGTTTCCATCATTTGGACAAAGACCCCGTGTGGAAATTGAACTATGGACACTGTGTTACCACAATATCCAATCGCTCAAAAATTTACAGATAGAAAATATTCTGAAAAAATAAAGACAGAAAAACAATTCATTAATTAAAATTGTCAACGTACTTATTTACATACATATAAATCTTAATTTCCTAGGTAAAATACACAAGAAGAAACAAAAATTAATTTGACATTGAATTGCATCAAGAAGCAAGAAGTTAAAACATACTTAAAATGTGATCAAGTTGATGATGAAATTATTTCATGTAATTCCAACAAGTCACATGCTTGTGTATTTCTTCTTTTAATTCAATATGTATATACATGAAATCGGATATTAAAAATGATGATTACCTCTTATGTCTGTAGTATTTAGTACTAGGAATATAATTAAATTATATCCTTCACGATCACAAGTTTATTTGAACAAGTCACAACACTTTGTATAATTTTGTGTGTATATAGGTATATTTAAAATGTGAAAAGAATTCTTGTTTTTTCGGTTTTTGTATATGTACATATATCCAAACGTCTCGAGTTTCAAACTTTTTGGTATAAGGCACAAACAGGTGAAGAAATGTTTTATGTTGATTACACAATATTATAAAAGAGTATATGTATTTACTATGAAGTATTCACAGCCAACGTGTTTTATTCGTAATTTCGAGCAAAGCTTCTTTATTTAAATTCCTGGGTAGTATTGTACGTATTTTGACAAGTTTTCCCTCAAAATAAATGAAAATGTATTTGTAATTTATTCTTATGTGTGAAATCACTTGTTTTGTTGTACATGAATGAATTATTTAAAAAATATTAAAATTCTTCTATGTAGAGAAGATTTTAGTATTGTATACCGTCCGTCCTCCGAAACGTTTCTGAGGTTGAAAAGTTGGAAAAAAGTCTTTTCATAGTGACTCACTACGAAAAATTTAGATGGTCGTCATTTCCCTGAATTCTCATTGGCTCCTGAAAGGCAAAGCTTAGAAACTTTGCAACTTCAAAGCTTTGAAAATAATAATGGAATTACTTGGATCCCGTACAGAAATTTCCCCTTGCTATTCCACAACATTGTGTTTCTTCTCATCGTCAATGTCTATAGCTATATACGAATAGCATTTCAATTTTTTTTTAAATTGTATTCTAACATTCTATAAGCAAATGACTTTCCTATCTAATTGGCAAATATTGAGGAAAATATAAGAACAAGCAAATTCACCATGCGAGTTTAAAAAATACATTGTTGCTCATATGGAATGGAGCTACATGTTATTAATCTTCCACAACCCGCCTGGCGGGTTCCCTTTATCTTATGATGAGATGTAGCTAATTTTTTGTATAGACATGGTACACTTCAGGGTCCTGAAAAACACACTAATCGAGATAAGTTTCTGAAATTATGAAGCCTATAAGGCAGTATCTGACCATGAGTCACCCCTTTCCTTGGATGGCAAATCTTTTTTTTGGACGGGGCACCATTTCCTCTACGTTTCTAAGAATTATATGACTCATGACGTCACTACGTCAGAGACGTCATGAGCTTTGTTTTTTTGCTCTCCGTCTCTTAACTTGCCTCAATTGCATCGTTAATTTGCAAATGAGAAGTACATTGGAGGAAATATGTCAAGTTGGTTCATGATGTGCAATTAAAATGGAGAGAAAAAAACCCACAAATATAATGATAGCATAATAATAGTAACGAGACACACACTTGTCCAACAGTATAGTTCATATATGCAACAAATAATATTATCTTATAAAACTTTATGCATTTTCATCTTGAGACTTGAGGTCGTCATTTTTGTTTTAATTCGGTCTGCTCAAATGCATGGTAAATAAACTTTATTACTCTCAGTTTCATTTTTTTTTTTGAATTTCAAATTCCGAATTCCAAAACACGACTAATTAAAAGTTGAAAATGTCTGTTTTTGCTTATTCGCAAGAATTGCAAAACGTTTCTCTGGAACTCACAAGCATAACAAGTAATATATATATATTATAAGGTTGAAAGTAAATAATAGAATGTACAATGCTAATTAGGTTGTTTTTTCTTCTTGTTGTTGTTATGATATTAACGTTTTAGTTGTTTTTTTACTGTGGTGGTATACATATACATAGTATGTATTACATACACGAATGCAAAAAAAACATGCAGACAGAAAAATAGACACACATCCATGCAGCTGCCTACTTGCTGCCTATTCCCTTGGAATGTGTGCACAAACCGGATGTAGATTGTTTTATATGGATTTTGTGTCAAGTATCAATAAATATATAATTAATGTATATCTAGGTATTTTTAATATATTTTCAATAAACAATAAAATGCTCTTCTTCCCTCTAAAATCCATAAAATAAAGTACACACAACATCGTCAAAATAGAGTATATATATAGGAGAGAGATGAGACAGACACGTGAAGAGACAAGTTGATACTGTGTACTTGTACTTACAATGTAAATAGTGTAAAAATAAAAATCATGTGCTTTTTTTTTAAACATTATTATTTTTATCTTCATTACAATCAATATGCTATTTTTTCTGGTTTTGTTGTTAAACCGAGTATAAAAGGACTATTAACTACATATTAAAAAGCGTCGACAGTTGTGAGCGACAAATTAAAATATACATAAGAAATGTAAACACAATAAAGTTCAAATGTCTAATCTACATATTGGGAATCTGGGTCTTCCTTTGTCATTATTATTATTTGTTATTTGTTTTGTCCCTTTTACAATAATTTTTCCATTTATATGTACCTATATGCCTATGTATGTAAGATGTATACAGTAATAAATATCGTAGTTATAATATGTACGATATATATATACATGAGCAGTATGCACACATTACACACACATACATAATGTGTATCGCTTTTACAACGACATTATTCTTTTTTTTCAAATAACAATTAAATAATAATTCCACATATATGCTCCATATATACAGTATAAATTATAAGATGTGGAAAATTCTATTGTCAACTTTTATCATTTTTCCTCTTAAAAAAGTATTCAAGTAATATAAGTAGTACTTATTAAGTACCCTCAAACTTGAAAAAAGATTATATTCGAATAATCTGTGTATACGCATTTTGTACAATTCCATTCGCGTGAAATGTATGTTTCAATTCTTTCATCCCATATATCTTCATCTCAAAAGACAAACTTTATACTATTCTTTTTTGTTGGAAATTTCCGTTCCTTCATAATATGAATTTATCCCTCATGTCTGTGCCCTCTTTCCAAAGTCAATTAGGAAAACTTTGGTGCATATGTGCATAGTATGCACTGCATACACTGCGGTGTTATGCAATTAATAAAATTGTATCCTATTTATTGTACGTAATTCCCGAATGTCAAATTCCATGGGGTCATTTATATATTCACATACCTTCATGTTTGGTCCTCTCCTCGACATTCTTTTAACTTGTTTATTGTTCAAGTATTTGGACTACAGACTACAGATAGAGAGGTATATACGCGCATCCTGAAATAAAATGTACCTATATCACCGCGGCGATGGAATTCCCCACTTTTCAATCTTTACATTTACTAATAATTATTATTATTTTCCTCCTTTCACATGTGCATACACCTGCTTAAAGCTCTCTTGTCGACCTGGCACGGCATGTAGATTTTTTCTTCATCTTCCCTTAATTTACTTTGTACTATGTCGATTGCGAGGATTCAGGGCACAGTAGAAGGAAGAAATTCCACAAGTGCACTTCATAATGTACATATTTAATTCATAATGCTATAATATAGAAAACAATTTCCACATTTTAATTTGAATAAGAAACTGCGGACTTTACATATGAAATTCATAATATGAATATAGAGCTGCGTGTATGACTTTCGACTTTGTAAAAATAGGCCTATAATATTTATTATTGAATAGAAAAAAGAGAAAGACCACAGGAACAGAGAATTTTTGTAATTTTCTTACAAAAACTAATATACTATACATTTTATTAATTATAGTATTGTTTATTGATTATTGTATATATGTATGTGTGAGGTGACGAGGTGACGCTCATGACTCATGTGACGTTCCGATAACCACAATTTAAACTAAAAATTTTTGACTTGTAATTCTCATTTCAATTCTAAGAAATCCAATCGATTATACATGCTATAATTTGTCTATATACTTAAAGTCACATTAAAATCCAATTAAACATGCGAGTGAAAATGAGAAGTGATGTGAAGCCTTGACAAATTGATATGTATTATATATATATATATATTTATTTATTTAAGTATATACATAATAGTCATTTAGTTAAATGTGTGAGCTATGTTGTTGATTATGCAGTATTTTGCTGACGTTCACACTCACACGCTGTCATCCTGTTTCATTCGGTGTTTTTATCTAATCGTGCCCGCATACTCATATACTTGAGTACACCGCAGAAAGGACAATAATTTACTCATGTGGAGCCATGTACAATATGTATATAGGTATATTTTTATATATTATATAGATCATCATACTAACTAAATGAATTTACCATAATTTTAAACAAGAATATAAACTAGCAAAGAACAAAACTATGAATGAAAAGTGAAAAATTGAATGAAACTCCGTATATAATAAATGCAGGATGAATCATTCATTCACAATTCACACTGTTTTTTTTAATAAATAGTACATACCTTCATTTTCATCACTATCCGTAATCCCTATCCGTATATATGTACATACAATATGGTATTTGGCATAATTTTATTGTAAAAGTCATATAGGCTGTGGGTGAATGTGTGTGTGTGTGGGTATTACATACTGGGTATATATGTACTCCAAAACTTGAAATGTCTATGTATGTAGAGACTGAAAGCATGTACATACTGTACATACTGTAGACGTACGCACTTGAGACTTGAGACAACATTTATTTTTTTACTATTTTCCTCTGGCTCCAACCTTCTCTCTTTCTGTTCGTAGTCCCAATATCATTTAACAGGTTCAACATTTTACACTATATATGAAGGTATGAATTGGAATTTGGAATTTGTTCAGGAAAAACAAAAACTCTTTTTCATCTTTGACTTTCGACTACATGTGAATATACATACTAACTCATGCTTAGAGTGCATATTGCATAGATTAAATTCTTTCTATACAACTTCAAGGAATTGTCGTACTTACTTTTGGAATTTGCAAGTGACAGTTAGAGAAAAGTGTAGGGGTTACTTACAAAGTTGATGGTTTATGGTTTTTTATTCTTGGAAAATATTATAGTACTTGCATAGGAAGAAGTACAAATTACATGTGTAGGATTGATAGTAAATAGAAGGGGCGAAAAAAAAACACACACACACACACATAAACGACATACGTTTAATGCTGCTAAATGTAATGTAGTAATTCGCAGAATTTGTGAATGGGGATATTTGATATTTGAGAAAAGTACGACATGTACATATACTTACTTTCGGCACAAGAAAAACAAACTTAGCTTAATGCATGCAAGTAAACATAAATCTATTTATGAGAGTGGGCGTTCATCAAATAAAGTGTAAATATATACGAGATAAAAAGAGTGGATATTTGTGTAGTTCTTTTTGCAGAATTTTGCAGATATTTCTAAAGCATCCTATCTACATGGTGTCTGAAACTCTCTGTGGATTTATTTGAGTGTGTGTAGTCTTATTCTTATCGTTAGTGTGTAATTGTGTATATGTGTGCATCAACGTTTTGATTTTTAAACATTATGAGAAAAGCTGTATAGCATTATTCGCCAGACCAGAAAAGACGTTCCTCAAACGTTTTCTTTCTAGCGCAAACGATACAAAGTCGTTCTAATTGATTTCGCTACTTGCTATACAGTTTGCGCTTGCATATGAAAATTGGTTGATGGATGGACTCCGTACTCTTAATTCAAAGTTCTTCTACATATGGAGACACACACTCTGTACACTAGTTACATATAACAGCTTGCACACCCATACCCACACAGTAACAAAAACAAAATTTCCCATAAAAGCAACAAATTGAATCCCGAGATTATAGAGTACGTTATATAAAAATGAGAAAAAAGCAAAACAACACGTGTGATTACACTCTCCAAATTCCATTGTACGGATTGGTTGTTGAAATCAAGTGATGATGATGTCATTGTTGTTGTTCTCTAGTTGCACTTTTACGTATACTGTACAAGCGTCATGAATCACACACGCAAACCAACCACATCATGTCCATCAGTCTACACCATCTTCACGACTTTTCTGACACGGTAAAAACAGGAGAAGACAAAACAAGGTTTTGGGCAAAAGTAGAGCTACCCGGGTGACACCGAGCAAAATATAGTGGCTGATGTGGGATTCGAACCCACGCCCCCGAAGAGACTGGTGCCTTAAACCAGCGCCTTAGACCGCTCGGCCAATCAACCCCAATGGCATATTCCCCCTAAAATCCATGCTTTAGATTTACGGTACAACATTGCTCATACTACATTCACAGCCTCTTGCAACTTTGAAATTCCTGACTCGCTCCAGGAAAATATTCGCCCTGTTTTCTTGCATGTACAAACAATGTATGCATGCCATTCAATGAGATTCAGTACGATTTTCCATATATATACGTATTTATGGATACGATTTGCTTTAGTTTTAGTTTGCTTTTATATACAAAGAGGATTAACATTACATTTACCAATTCTCCTTTTCCGTAAATAAAAAATCCTATCGTGTAGAGGAGATCATTCTACACTAGTTTAATATGGGACACAAAGCAGGTTACCCGACTCGTTCTCCCGGAAAAAAATCGGAACGAAAAATTTAGTGTACGGGGGGAGTACGTGAAAACAACTGGAATTTTTTTCCGAGCTGAGACTTGAAACTTTGCAGGCGTTCTGCTAGGGTACTCAGGTCAGTTTTAAATTAATTTCAGATTTTTCGACCTGGTATTTTAGAAACCGGGTATCGTCTCAGACTTTTTTCGGGAGATGACCTAAAACAGCTCAGATTTCAATGAAACTGCGTAGGATGGTGTATCTTGACATCCTTAAGTTAAGGACCTTAACAATGTTTATATTGGCGTCAAACCGATTTTCCTGATAGTTCAGTTTTTCAATCCGAATCCGCAACAATTCGGATTTTTCTTCGCCACGGGTCATTTTTATGACTAAAAATCTGAAAAAATTCACAAAGCTAGCCAAATATGTTCTAAAGCGATATGCTTTTGGTCCAAATGACTACAAAAAGCGCGTTTTTAAGCATAAACCTCGATTTGACCTTACTTGACCCATAACTCCGCCCCCCGTGACCCCAGAGTCACCAAAATCTTTGTATCTCTAACCCATTCAATGGCAATGTCAACAAAAAAACCGCATGTAAGTCGGTCAACCCGTTCGGCTACAATCATGAATAGGACAGACGGACGGACGGACAGACAGCATAATGCAATACCAGAAAAAAAGCCCTGATTAATTTGCACTATATATAGAAGGGACTACTCTCGTGTGACAACCATGAATGAATACATTCTTAATGATAATTGACATTGGATTATTAAGCATTATTATTATTATTAAACGACTATTCAAATTACCTCAACAGGCTCAACACACACACACCTCGTTCTTTTTGCCCCTACTCTATAAACGGGAAAAACGTAACTTTGAAAAATCTTATATCCAGTTGCCCCGAATCCTCCATTCCATACAGTATATAGCAGTCCCAAGAAAACTGTTCTTTTTTCCTGTTTCGCATCCACATAAGAATCTGGACCAATTGGGGAGTAAGTTTACTGTCATTGTCCGAGCTCGCATCATAGGTGTGCCCGACTCTACCAGTTCTTCCAATTCGATGCACATACTCGTCAATCTCATTAGGTAGATCGTAGTTGATAACAATCAAAACCTTTGGTCTGAGGCACAAAAAAAGAAAGAAAAATTGAAATTAGAACGACGGTACCCAGCAATGGAAGTTATTGTACAAAAAAATAACAAGTTGATTTGCCACCAACACTTTCCGAATTCCCTGGGTAAATTCTCGAAGGGCAGTCTCCCGTTGACTTTGAAGACGATCCCCATGTATCGACGTAGAAGTACTAATTTTCTTCTGGGAAAGACTCGCTGCTGGAAATCAGCTCCCTTCTTGGACGAGCAGAAAATCAAGACTTTGTCGTCTGGTTGGATATTTTCCAGAATTTCAATAACTTTTTGTTCTTCTTTTCATTCCTCTCCACTGCAATGAATTCTTGCTTCACGTCCGCACTATAGCTCCACCAATAATCCCAATGACTATAGGAATACGTAATCGTTTAGGAATTCAGAACCTACAGTCTGGATCGGCGTAGGGAAAGTAGCACTGAACATGGCGGTAACTCGTTCACCCTTGAAACAACAATAGTATAATATATTTATTTTTATAATTGAACATTTCTTCGCGAATCAGAGATGAAGTAAGTAATAATTTAAAAATTAATAATAATAATAGTGCATATATTTACTTTTGGGGGAAGCGACTCGACAATTTTCTTGAAATAATTTATTCGGAATACATATGTCCAATATGGTTTTGCAGATTTCATGCAAGTACTATCAAAAAATAAAAAGTCGAAACACGCAAATATAAGCGGAACAATCTTTCATTTTACTTTTTTTTTGATGACTTAGATTCAGAGTTTTGTTCCAAAACTATAACTGGACAAAGAAGTAACATATATTTTTATGTTAATGAATATGCAGTATACTTAAATAATTAATTTAAATATATCAAATCTGTAAGAAATTTGTAATCCCCAAACGCATACTATACATAAAAGAGATAGATACAGTATTTTAAAGTAATTTTAATAATAAACTGAATCAGTTTTTTTAGTGTAGATTATTTAAATTAACAAAAATAATATTCAAGGGTCTTTTTAAATAATTGTACCCATAACATACACTATAGATCCTCAGGTTCAGCTTCACATTTAGGACGAATTAGTGTTGTACACTGTGGTGGTAAAAAAAAAATTAAAGTTCAATGCTATCAACTCTTTTCTTGAGTTTGAGAATTGGTTAACAGTTTACTAATGATCCATTACGTAAGTATGTATATATACTATACTATTATATATAATTTGTGTGGATTTCTTTGAACAATAAACTCCTGAATTTAATATGATCAACATTTTTCATTTTAGGTTGAAGATAAGGGATCTGAACCTATCGAAAAAATAACAACTTTTGTGATAAATGATAAGAATAAAAAACAAAACAAAAACAATGAGAAATGTCAAAGTTTAGTTCATTGGTTGTAGAGATCTGAAAATTTATCAGACATAGTATATATTTATATATATTATTACACGAAAGATTGAATAGACTATTACAGGTATAGCTTACAAAATATTAATGAATATTATATGTTTTTTTTTGTTATGATATATGTATAGGCTTTTCCACGACTTTCCAATTCAAAACATGGACAGTAGCTTTAAATTATACATAATAATAATAGGTAGTAACTAGTAACATAGATTTATAACTTGATCTTACTAGGTCATGAAAATGAGATGAGCTAATGAGCCATTGCAGTAGTTACATTTGAAGTCAAAAATTGGATTCTGAATCAACTCAAAATCACCAAGAGTGACTCGGCAATCTTCATTTGATAAAAAGTAATTAATCAATTAAATATTACATAATATTCTACATACACATCATTGTATGAACAACAGGAATTTAAAAACTATATTTTACTTACTTACTTATATGTAGCAATGATGATAGTAACATATTTAATTCCTATTTAAACTGCCAGCTAAAAAACAGCTAGATGGATGTTTTAAATTAAATGGTGAACGTTGAGGTGTTTAATTTTGGAAATATTCATCTACTCTCTGCTTTGTGTTTGGGTGGACGAAAAGTTTTCATTTTTTTGACCGTTTTAGCTTTTTTTGCTGGAACAGGAACTTCCGCTTCAGCATCAGTAGCAGCAGCAGCAACAGGGACAGCGGGGACAGCAGCTGTTACAGTAGTAGTAGGTGCAGCGCTAGTAGAACTACCACACTGAAATGTCTTCCAACTTGCAACTCGTCCTTCTCTTGATTCCTGAGTTAATTAAAAATCATCATGTAGTAAATGTGTAATGAAAATTATCAATTCTTTTTGTTTTAAATATTTAAAACTAGAAAGAAAATTTAAATGATTATTTACCTCAAAATTTTTAGCCCATTCCTTTTCCATTTTAGTTTTTTCTTCCGTTTCTAATTCTTTCTCTCTTTTTCTTTTCCTTTCTTCTTGGTCCCTACTTTCTTGTCCACGACGTTTTCTTTCAATATCTGCAAAAAGCTTCATGGTCATCACATATACAGCATGTCTATATTTTTCTGGGTCGTCTTCTTCCACACTACTACTAGTTTTTCCATCCTTTTTTAACTTTTTCCGTTTCTCAGTTACCTACAAAAATATTTATAAAATTAAAGCGTATACAAAAAAAAACAAAAGTTTACAAAAAATTAAATTTGAACACACACCTTCTCTATAAAAAAGATAATTACAAATGAATCTTACGTGCATATCCGTTCGTGCTTTGGCTTCCTCTACCACTTCTAAGCATTTGGCTCTACTTACATCATTTTCCAAGGTTTTCCATGCCTTATTAACAGCTTAAAGAAAGGGGAATTTGAATATAATTCATGTAATATTTTATTTTGATTACATTTCTTCAAAAATATGTGCAAAGTACAAGGAATTTACTCAAATATCGCTTGATTGGAAAATCCTTCGTTATTATTAGTTTTACCTTCAAAAGCTGATTGGGCCCGGTCTTTGTCGTCTTGATTCTTATCCGGATGCACTAAAATAGACAAGCGTTTATATTTCGTCTTGATGGCATCAACTGTAGAGTCCGGATCGACCTGCAAGACTTCGAATGGATTTAAATTAAAATACGAAGATCCTGGTCGAAGAATCCGCTCAATTTGTTGTTTTGGAGTTAAAACCGAGTCTCGTTTTTCTATTTGTTTTACCTATATATAGTCCAAATCAAAGTTAGTTTGTTTTCTTTTCAGATATTTTTCTAATATCATAATAAACGATAAAATAAAAATAACTACGACTATTATGCTACACACAAATTCAACATTACTCCTCTTGTCTTTAAATTTACAATTTTCAAGTGTTAAAGAAAGCATTACATATATATAAATACTTTGTTCAGAATTGTTCAGAATCAGAATTATCATAAAGAAAACAGATGTACAAATGAAATTGGAAGAAAAACAGTAAACTACAAGTACTAATACAAGTACTACAGAGTTTATATATACAAAAGGAGAATAATGATGGCTTTATACTGAATCCTCATTATTATACAAACACTATTTTAGTCATCCTATATATTTATTTAACCTTACCTCGGTATAAAATTCGTTGAACAGACCATCCTTTTCAGGCACCACCGACATCTTCAAGATGTCTATGCTAGATACCTGTAAATTCAATCATAATTATTATTATCAAATAGAAGGACTCAAACAGTTTCCTTGCTGTCATTAAATATTTGTAATTCTCTTCAAATTATATGTATTATTATTATAAATTTTAATAAAATGTGTGTAAGTAATTGTAAATTTGAATGAAAAGTTCTTACTTCCTTGCTTCACAGTTTTATGAGAACTAGTTCTCTAAGAAAAATGTAATTACAGTTTCCTCCTGTACATATTAACTTGGCAAGTTAAACTTGCATCCTTTGTATTTATAATCCAGTTAAACTTTTTAATGTACAACTTTTTAATTGTAAACTACTTGACTTATTTTTGTTACAGGCTATTTTATTTATTTTTGCTCAGATTCTCAGATTCAAAATGATTTTTTGATTTTGGAATCTCGTGTAAAATCAAGGCTTTCGCTGCAGGCCATTTCTATAGCGATGGTAAATTTACCATTGTGCTAATGGAAAACTCTTAAATATATCGTTTATACTTTGTTCTCCCATATTATACTTTCAGCAAAATATACATCCAAAGCAATTTAGACTGACAAAAGTATGGAAGATCGAAAAACTTCTCATGTTCCATAAAAATAAATGCAACAAGCTTTCAATCTTGTGAGAAAAGCCCAGTTACCGTTAACCCTACAATGATTTTTTCAAAAATTGAAATTTTAATCCGAAATTAGGAAATAAAAGTAGACAATAAAAATATCATGGCAATATTTAAAAATATAAAAAGCCTTCACTTCATTACTCACAACTTAAGTAAGTTGCAATTGTAATCTAAACTGACGAATCTAAACTGGCACTCTCGTGAGAGTGTCAGACAGACGCTTTCTCCAGCATTTTCTTTTCCCTTTTGTGTGTGTACATTATATTTTCCGTAGTGATGTCGAACGGCAGCCGACGGCATGGACTTCAAAGAGAAAATCGATTTTTTCTTTGGACTTTCCCCATATATGAACTCATCATTATCAGGAGCTCTGGCGATATTTTGAAATTCACATAGACACACATTTTTATAACGACTATACACACAAAAGTATTGACTACTTTGTAAAACAAATTAAGCAGCTTTATTTGACCTGAATTTGATAGTCTCCGTTGATTGGAAACTGGATAATACATATATATTAGACAATCAGTTTAACAATCTAATATACCTGTTTCACAGTGAAATCAAAAGTATTACTTGTATTATTCTTGTGTCGTAATTAGTACATATTTGCAGGAAATAAAACTTTTGTGATATCAATATTTTCATTACTTACTCAGTATTATATACTCACGGTGATATATCAACAGTTAACGATTTGAATCTTGATCGAAAGAATAATGGCGACAGTAGAAAAATTGCAAGAAATTTGGTTGGAATTGTGTAAGGAGTTCCAAATAGCCAATGACAAAAATGAAAAGTGGTTAGGACTCATTAAGGTAACTTATGAACATCGAATCTGCTATGATTTGCCCTATTTGGAGTTAAAATTAGAACATTTTAAAAACTCTCGCTCAATACTCAAACAACCTTACCATGTTTTCCTGGCTCTCATTTTCCAGTCGTAAGTTTTCTGTAAAATGTACATACAAGAAAACGAAATAATTATATGTAACTAACTCCTACCCGGATAGTTATTTAAAACCTGTTTGTCTATTTTTAATTGACTAATTTTAGGATTTACTACGACACCAAATCTGCAGGCAATGCTGAAAAATGTATTGACAAATTACGAGAGTTTGCTGTGGATTCGGACATTGATAAAGTATATATATATAATGACATACCTAATTTTGCTCTTCAGTTTCGTTTTCAATAATGAATAGGGAAACTATGTATATAATGCCAACTTGTTTTTGTTTTTGTACAGAACCCGGAGCTCGTAGAGAAAATTGCTGAGCTGATTGAATTGTCCATCACTAATTCAACAGAGGAGCACAAAACAGCTGGAGTATATGGTGAAGAGGATCATCATTTTTTTCTGGATATAAATCTCATCATTTGGGCATCTGACTGGGAAAAATACTCGGAATTCAGTGGGAAAACACGGACAGAATACGATTTTCTGAATGATGCAGCATACAAAAGCCTACGATTGAAGGTATACAGACGATTGCACTTTGTTCATACATATAAAGACATTTTCTCAACAATATTAATAACAGCAAGATTATTTAGTAGCAATTTACTGTAATTCTCATTGTACTATTTTCGTCCACAGGTCCTTCAAAGTCTACTTTTGATTCCAAATTTGTTTGCTACAAAAGAATTTCGATCGCAATACGAGGAGAAAGCTCGTGACAACATCAAAAAGGAAATCAATAGTTTAAAATAATTTCAACTTCTCATTCACAAGTGATGAGAGGATCATATGATTTAATTATCTGTAATCCAATATCGAATACATATGATTTACATATACACGCGTAATGCTTATATATTTACAACAAAATTTACTATTGCTGTGCAAAAAGTAGACCAAAATGTTCAAAAATTATGACGAAAAACATGTAAATTTAATTTGCATTAAAATATAAATTCGCTGCCTCTGTGAGCAAACTTAAGTTTTCAGTCAAAGCTAATCATGTGTTATTATTACTCATTGAAATTCAATGATTGAATTTCAAACGAACCCAAGTAAACTGTATTTTGTCATTTGGTATTTCCACATAGCATTGTTTCCGAGTTTCCAACTGACCTTTTGTAATACAAAATTCTTGTATGAACTCGAAAAAATCACAAATGGCGTGCAGCAATTAAAACCTATTTTTTGACTGCAAACGGAAAAAACCAGTAGCCATAAAAATGAGACTTGAATTGATGTTGGAATTTTTCAGAATTTCTCTCGCTTTTATAAATACTTAGTTTCAAATTGAATGGATACTAACACAAGTACTAATAAATTTGAATTCCTTGCTACGGCAAATGTATTTCAAATCTTCCGATTAATGAACAAAAATTCATCTTTGAATGCACATATTTATCACGTTTTATTTATTCAAGGCAAACCCGTATTTGCGAGAACTTTTTTTTACGCTTGCCATGAAATAGAATACTCGGAAATACAAGCCACCAACATTTCTGCTGCTGTCTGTATTTTCTTTAAGTAGAAAGGACGGAGAAAGTGAAAGTGAAAGAGAGAGAGAGAGAAAGAAAAGACGACGGAAGTCGGGGACAATTATGAGAGTACTCAAGTACTCTACTCGATTTAATTTCATATCAAAAAACTGTATAAGTACATTGGACGTAGAGATAGATAGGGAATATGGATGGAGATGGGAGGAGACCCATAAAAGTCTGCGCAGGCTTTATTAATTGTAATTGTATCTTAGTGTACATCGTACACTCTTTTCCTAACTATTTTATTGCCTTCCCCATTACATTATTATTATTACTATGTCTATATCAGAGAGAAGGAGAAGACACTACTTGAATTTCTTTCATCTTCCTCATCGTTCAGTGTTGACTTTTATGGCTGCCCAATTTCCTTCACATTCACATTTACTTTTATTCTACCAAAAAATGATTACAAAAAAAAGCTCCACTAACAATAAGATGTACACTTCAAAAAATACACTGCTATACAGATCTAAAGCTGTAGTCAAATCTACAATGAGTACAAACAAACATTCACAATCTTAAAACGTGTCTAATGCCCATACACACAATATGTCTAGGATTCAGAGGCATTCTGGTACATTGGAAGTTTGGAATTTTTTTTCGTAGATACGCATTTTTATCAAGTCGTCAACACTGTCTAAATTTTTTTTGTGCACAGTCAGAAACGAAAAGAAAAGAAGACGACGAAAAGCGTAAGCCTGTGGTATCGTATTCTTTTTACTCTCTCTCTCTCTCCTATAGATACCCGGGAAACCGCGGAGAAAGCACGTATTCCCCACACATACTGCCTTCCCCTTATTTTTGAGACTACTCTCGTACTCGTTTCCGTTAATAATGAGGGAAGAACGAGTCCCCAAATTCCCAATTATTATATTCCAAGAAGAGGAATTCAATTATTATTACCAAGGATTTTCGTGGAGAGGGAATCTCTCCGGTCAAATGTCCCTCATCAGATGGGATTTTCATTTTCTTTCTGACCATTTCATGACAATAATACTAATAGTAATAATTAATATTAAGAGATAGTTGCCGATTCAAATTGATTCCTCTTCAAATTTATTTGCAAGTACATTAACATTCTTTACAATAAATCACACATTCTCTACTGAAGTACTTAAACGAAAGAAAGTCCTTGTCTAAAAAATATTTACACTTTCTTCCCTTTCCGTACCCACTCAGAACTGACAAAAGTGAAAACGTCATTCTTTATGTGAGCAGTAATACTCAATACTCAATACAGTGGCTTTTCAAGTGACAGAGGAGGAGAACAATAAGGCAAAAAATATGAAACACTGTATGAAGAAGTAAAAAAAAAAAAAAAAAGTAAAGTCAACTCACAAATAGAAATATAAAGGGAAAAAAAATCTGTTGAACAAAAAAAAAATAAGAAAAAACTGCTAGGGTGGCAGAATGAATTTTAATGGTATTTTAGTCAAGCGAGAATTGTAGTATGTGTATACGGTGTGTGTCAGGAGGCAGTCGACAGCATATGACTGCACTCAAAAATTTTCCTCCTAGTCAGCAAACATGACAAAAAAGCGTCTTTTTTCTCTACATCATCTCACTGAAAACGCTGTCTCTCTACTTGTGCATTCTGTATTACACACCACACATATCTCATAAAAGTCTCTCTCTCATAAAAGGGAAAGAGGAGTCTATCTATATATACATTTATACTTATCTCTAATATCCTATATTGATTTTTTTCCCTCTTTTCTCTAGTGTTCCAAGTCCAAGTCCAACCAATTCTTTGGATCCGGATCTGGAACTGTGACTCAAAAATATATGAGCTTTTGGATGATCAATAGACACACATGACAAAAATTTACGGCCTTTCGATTGAAAATAAAAAAGCATCAAGTGAAATAAGTAAATTATGAAATTGCAACATATTGAAGTAAAACCGCAGCTTTTACAACAATCTCCCCCTCCCCATACTTTCCTAAGGGATTACTTTGAACTATATACGTGCATTAATCATATATATAGACGTAGAAATCTTCTTAAGTTTTTTAATCTGGTTCTGCTCAAACACTGAAATGAAAAGGACTTGAATCCCATTTTAATTCAATTATTGATACATCCAAACCATTTTTGGTGACACAGTCGAAACAATGGCATATTATATAGATTCCACCTCCGAAAAAAAACGTTCTAGCTTCAGGTTGGGTGAGGTTTTCTCTGTACATTTCTCTCACGTTATTTCCAAAGAAAACTCGAGAATATGTAGCACCGAGTACGTGTGTGTGTGTGTACGAGTTATTTCAAACTGTTATTAAATTTCGTTCACCATGTACGAAATTGAAATGAGTAATGGGACACGATGAGAATGAATTTCACGGGAATTAATTACTATTATCCGTAATAACGACATAATTTTAGTGTTTATTCGACTTGAAGTATTTTTGAGAACGTTTTTATGGGGGATTCTGGCCAGTGGAAAGCAAATAAATTTTGACTTTTGGAATTCTCTCCTCATTTTCCCTCCATTTTCCCTACAGTTTTATAACAGGAGCAGAGTGAAAGTGGAGTCGAAAAGAATGAAAATCGTAGCTGGAATTTTTATGATACTTTTTGGACAATGAAAAAATTCTTTCCCCTTTTGCCCAAAAGAAAAAAAAACATGTGATATTTTACACATGGAGATGGACGATTGGACCGCGTAAAATCATTTTTGGACACAAAGAAATCGGTTTCAGGATGAGGAGAATGCGTGCCGGAATGTAAAGAATATGAAATGCTGGACCTTTGACCTGTGCTGAAATAAAACTTGGTACGAGAGCAGTCAAGAGATTTCCAATTGTAAAAATGAGTGTCCGACCCACATAAAATGAGTAAAAACATATTTTGTATTTCGTAGGTATACCTATACTTGTGTGAATTACAACTCTGATGATTCCATGCCGATTTGTTTCTCAATCAGTTCTCATATGTCATTCTCATATTTTCAGTCAATAATGTTGAGTGGGATTGTAAACGTGCATACAAAATTCACAAGTCACAAGTTTGGTTGATTTCCAGTTCCTCTTTGTCTTTGCCTTGAAACGTCTTTGTTCGTTCGTGCTCTTGTTTTCTGTTCTCTCTCTCTCTCTCTCTCTCTCTCTCTCTCTCTCTCTCTCTCTCTCACTCTCACTATAAACTCAGATTCGGGCATTCATTCTTCTCCTTCGTCGTCTGCAACTTTTCATCATCTGTGTTCTTGTGTGTTTCCTTCACTGGCCTGAACATAATATGACGAAATGGGAGACGGAGAATGGAGAATTGAGAAGGAAAATGAGAATTGCGTGTGCGTTGAATTGAGAGGAGGCCTCTTGTTTTACGCCAATTAACTAATGAGAGACTTTGTCAAAGGAAATTGAACAAAAGCAGCCTTGCCAACTTCATACTTCATTTTCAATCTGCCATCGTTCTTTAGCTACATTCGATATTCGTATCACTGTGTCTAGTACAATGCACTCTCCATATTTATACAATACGATATGTACATACCTACAAAGATATCTTAAGTAAGTACAGAGAGAGAGAGAGAGAGAGAGGAGAGACAGACAGGGAGTTTACAATCAACTTGTAACAAATTCTTCTTCGTTTTCTTTTCCATCGATTCATAGTATGCTTTTAAACACCATCGTTTACGCGTCTCAAATTATATTATTATTGCGAGGCTTTCAATACTGATTTGACAATAATTTGACAATCCCCCAGAGCTGATAACTAGCCAACAGTCTATTCAATAAATCTTGGAATTAAATTGCAATTTTGTTGCTAATTAAATAAAAAAATATGTGTACAGAAAAATCAACTTGATTTAATCAAGAAACTTCCCTCTGAAGAAAAAAAAAGATTGTGAAAATTTCAAAAGGCGCATCAAAGTTGACGAAATCAAAATTAAAATACCTTGAAAAAAACTAGATTTTCATCATCATAAAACGTGTAGGTATCCGTATAGACTTTGTCATTTTCAATGAAGTCGAAAAGGTAAACAAGGTATTAGGCTTTACAATTAGAAAATTAAGGGCTACTAAGCTTAATGAGCTTTACAAATCCCTTCATTGTGACAAATACCAAAGTACAAATCTTCCAACCCAACACACAATATCTTTATACTTCTGATATCCGCTCACAATCAGGATGAAAGGAAAGCGAATTGTTCCTATGTACATGCACGTATAATTTGCTATAATATTAATATGTTCTGTATATAACGCCTTTTTGATTTTCTGATAAGAAAACAAGCTGTAATTATTCATGCAAAAATGTCAACACGAAAAAAAATTCAAGTTGTTTTTTTATCGTTATTATTTTACACATAAGTATATGTTCAGCTGTCTTGTTCAATTATCATTGTCACTGGTAAATCATATGCATATTTTACAAAACAAAAACAAATCCCACATGCAAAAATGTCAGTGTTACGACTGTGTGAAATAACGAAGAGAAAAAGTTATCTAAAATCTAAAAGATTACACGGGGGAGGAATGAAAATAAGAAATCAAAACGGAAAAGCTCTTTCTAAATTATCTTATAACCAAACATACACAAACATTATAATGTGCTTACTATGAAAAGTATTACTTTTAAATCTGAACTTTTAACCATCATCACTGAACAGTGATGTGAATAATAATTTGAGTAATTTATAAATTGTCAACTTTCTTTTATTTTTGTTTTTGTGCTGGTAATACTCAAATACCCACACTTGAACATTGCCTACATGTGTACTTAATACTTATATATTCTCTTTTAGAATTTCGACGTGATAATTGATAAAAATGTATTTGCTATTACTCGAATTGGATGTGTAGGGACTTGGGTATGGGCAGTGGGCAATGGATGGTGTACACAGGACATGTGAATGGATGACAAAAAACAAGTTTATAGCATGTGATATTGTATTATTTATGATTTTATAACTTATAGCTTTCATGATCACAAAATGAAATCGCATTATAGGAAATGATGTGATGGGGAAGCCAAATTAGAAAAGTCTCTTGGTCTGTTAGGATATAAAAAAAAGTGTAAATAAATACACATGTAAACACAAGGAGATTTAATTGTAATTGTAGATGTTGTATATCTTCATTCAAAAATTTAAAAAGTGCAGGGCAATGTCTTCGAAACACTCGTCCATCAATTGTCAGTTACAAAGTGAATGCAACAAGTTGCATTTTACAATCATATTTAATATTTATTCACAATAATTTACGACATCAAAGCATCCGTTCAAAAGCTCAAGCATATAAAACGTATACATTTCATTCCCGAGGGTTTAGCTTTCATGCGATTTACATTGGGATTGAATAAAGATTCGTCAAAACTTAAAAACTTGTTACATGAGCAGTAGTTGGTTGTTATTTAGTGCTAAGTTGTTCTCGCTTACATGCATATATATGTACCTATGTATAATCATAACCTGCACATACACAAAACTATACACATTTGCATCATTCAGTTGTGAATGTAGCCCAGGAGGTCAGGGTCGCTTTACACTTTCCCTGGACACTATCAACCATATACATGGGGCAAAAACAAGCTTAAAGCAGTAAAGCCAACCTTTTTTAATACATTTTTCTGACTGACTCTAAGCCCTCTCATACACAAATCTAATCTCAACAGGTACAAATTTTGAGTTGATTTCTAAACCATTAAACACTGTTGAAGGTTTCTTTTAGAAACAGTTTTTTTGCGGCTTGGATTTTCGAAATGTTCCAAAGGAAATTTTTGAACATGAGATGCGAAAATCATGTGAAAATCACATATTGCGTATGTGATGCGAAACTCATTGACTTAGACTGAGAGAAAATGGAAAAGAAAGATGTCATCGGCTAATTTAATTTATAATAAAGTACAGTGTCATGCCTAATCGTTTCACAAATGAAATGAAATGAGTCATATTGAAGATCAAAGTCGAATTCACATGGGAGAGAGATTTGAGCGCCTAAAGTCAAGTGAACATGAAGACAAATAAGTAAGAGCTGTGGCTGTAGTTATCTGCATCGATATCAACCAACGCTTTCACTTGGACTTGCTGTTTTAAATTTCGAATTTCGAATGTGATCATCAATCAATGAGTAATATGAGTAGTGATGACTAGAAGGGAGTGAGAACGAAACGAGCGAGCGGATTTTTTGGATATCCATATTGAAATTGAAGGAAACAACAACTTACTCATTCATTAGTATTGTAATTTACAGTGAGCAAAAAAGTGCAACTATACAAAGTACAAACGAACGATAAGAAGCCATCTGAATGAGGAGAGGGAAAAAACAAGAAAAAATAGAGAGAGAAGCATATGTACATATACATTGTATTTGACTACCGGCAATAGCATAAACTCAGAATTTCA
Organism: Gisinianus flammeolus; assembly: GCA_034699125.1. Taxonomy (NCBI): domain Eukaryota; kingdom Metazoa; phylum Arthropoda; class Collembola; order Symphypleona; family Katiannidae; genus Gisinianus; species Gisinianus flammeolus. Next base: position 9,371 of record JAIUND010001682.1, on the reverse strand, counting down.
TGATCATAATGAAAATTGAAGAAGATGTTCCTACAGATACATTACATACTTACATCCTGTATCGAATCATACATAATCCTTTTCACTCCTGTCTACTGTCTGCTGCCCAATACATCTTTGATCTTGTGTCTTATTTGTTATTACATACACAGACCAGAAATTTCATGTACGTGCACAGTACACACACATATAGGTCTATGTGTGTGTATGAGGTGATTGTGAAAACAGAAAATGTATGAGGTGAATTTTATGAGAGAGAGAGAGAGAGGGAAACAAGTTAGTGAATGTTCAATTTGATTGTGTGGATTTTTTTATTCCTCCCCAGGCCATTTCACCATATAAATAAGTTTACCTTCTTACAAATCCTTCTCAGTCATATATTTTTCTTTCCTTCCTTTACCATCTCTTGTTTCTATTGTTGCTGTTGCTGTTCTTGTTGTTCTTGGTTGTTATTGTTATTGTTTAGGTCTTTCAACTCAAGCGTGTGCTTTTCCCCATTTAACACTGGACTTGGTCTTCGATTACTTCACTTCCTTTTCGTCCTTCCCGCAACACACACTCAACTTCCTCTTCTTCCTCGTCTTCTTCACTGTCTACGTTTTTAAATACTTTAGAAACGGCTACTAAAAAGTTTCGTGCCGATTTTTTCCTCCGACTCTCATCTGAAACAAAAGGAAGGAGATATAAGAAAATGGATCGTGGTAGTGAAAGGTCTCGATTGCGGTTTGTCAGTGCGGGTTTTGTATTCGTACTATTCCTGAGCTTCAGTCTTCCGGCTTCATCGTTTCCACCACCGTCGGGCGGTCATCATTCGGGAGGAGGACATTCCGGAGGTTTGAGAGGGAGTCAAGTGTACTTACAGGATCCATGGAATCATGAACACAATTACTATCAGGGTACTCACGACATTGGACCACACGCTCATGGATGGGGTCACAAGCAAGGTCATGCGGCTCATGGACATGATGTACAAATCCCGGAAAGTGCTACCTACGTTCAGTTAGTTTCATAATCCCTATACATGTGTATATATATAATCTCTTAAAAAAATGACTAATATATAGTTGAATAACTAATTTTTTTTGTTTGTTTGTTTGTTTACATTTTCATTACGTCATAGGAAACTTTACCCCGTGTTCAGTTTCAGCAATAACTTGAAAAGGATTTCGTCCCACCTTCAAGCTTTGAAACCGGGTAAACACTGGAATAGTTGGCAGTCACCCGCTCTTGCACTCTTTGGACAGGATGGGAAAGCCCACCACGTCAAGCTAGGACACGAGGTTACTTATTTTCCTAACACATGTACCATATTAAATTTTATAATATGTTCAAATACTGTGTACTTTGTACACTGGACAGTACTATATATTTCAATTATCATGTCATTTGTACACATAGGAACCTCACTATGAAGGCGGTTGGAGTCATAAACATGAGTCTCATCATATCGGGCATCAACTACCAACAAAAACCAATTATCAAACTTGGTAATAAATTCACAAACCAACACTTTGACCCACACAAAGATATGATTATAATACTGTTTTGACATTTTTGTTAGATGATGCTGCTGTGAGTGCACACAGTTCACTAGCTTATTTTTTTATATTTATTTTTGTTACATTTCTTTCTTCTTGATAAGAAATTTTCGTGATAATTATTCTAAAACGTTAAAGCGCGTGTTCAAGCAAAATATGATATTATTTTACTTGAGAGCTTGAGAACTGTTATATTGAAAGTAGTTTTATTTTATTTTTGTACCACCACAAGTTTTGTTTTGTTTTGTTTTTTCATTCGTTATTGCTCGTTCGTGTGTACACAATGCAGTATTTATAAAATAAAATAAAATAATCCCTCATCAAAAAATACATTTCATGACCAATGTCCGTATCCCACTCCTTTCATTTCAGTAGGATTTTTTCACAATATTTAAGTGGCTATAGAACAATTCAAAATAATTTTAAAACCAATGAAATAACAAAATCTAGTCCACATGAAGCTAAGAATACGTAATGTATTTTACAATTTTTACATAATAAGAAACATGTGTGAACCATCTTCATATTATCTCACTCACAATTTAATTTCACATAAACACCTACGGATGAGTATAGGTAGCAGAAAGTAATACATATATAGGGATACAGGAAATTCCGGTTGTAAAAAACTATAAAAAGGCTCTACATGGACTTGCACTAAAAAAATATCAGTATGCAAAACACATGTAAAAACAAAAACAAGTAAAAATACATGTTGACTCAAAATTGTTACATATTCTATGATTGTTATGATGTGAACCAGGAGCTTGAAAATATACCCTATTATCACAACACATGGGATTGGATTATATTATCATATGATTCATATTATGAATTCAGGGAACTGAACATGTTTGTCAACTGATGATGATGGCCTGCCTCATCCAACGCAGCACTCTCTCTCACACTGACGGCCATGCAAACAAGATTCATGCATTAAAAAACACGGCATTTACATATAAAAATGAAAGGGAAAGTCGTAAGAAAAGGTGTCGAGTGTAATTACAAACTCGCACACTGAGTTCGTGTAACCCTCCATTTGCATATCTGCATACCTATTTGCATATCTATCTCCATTTGCCATTATGTATGGCTAAGGTCACAGTCATAATACATGTGGCTAAGCCATAATAATAATAATAATATAATATATTATTATTATTATTATATAGTTGACTTGACAGGGGAAATCTCAGGGAAAATGGAAAGTGAGCGCATCATCACGATTTTGATTACTAAATACATATTTACATACACTCTGCAACAACCAACAACAACTATTACAAAAATGAAAGTGAACAAAGAAATAATATGCTAAATAATAACATGAAAGGTCCTCAAATATAGTAAAAAGAAAAACCCATGCTTCTTTTTTTCTCTCTGCCTTCTCCACATCCGAACAACTGCCAAATTTAAATCCGCCGGATGTGAAACTGAAAAGAAAAAATGACGGAGGGGAATAAGGAAGGGGAAAAAAGTAACTGTAGTTTAAATACAGACGTTGTGGAGATGCCAACCAAAATCAAGTGGGAAATGTGTAGGGAATGAAGCAGGACAATTTACAATTTTGCAATTTATATATTGTTTATAAAATATATGTGCGGGTAGGGAGTAGACAGAAAGAGAGAGAGAGAGAGAGAGAGAGAAAAGAACGGGTTTCACTTGACTTGCTTGTGTTTTTTTTCGTGCTCAGGACGAGAGAACCCGGGATTTTGAAGAGTCAGAGAGAGAGTGGAACTGGAAAATATTCCATTGTAAACTGTAGAGAATGAAAACGTCAACATGTCATTCTTAAGCCAAATTTAAAGCTTTGAGTTTCAAAGCTTTGAGCTGCGTATAGCGAGACCGACTTGGGCTCCATAGCTTTGGATTTTGGCTTCGTTGCCTCTCGCGCTCTCTCTTTTTCTGTACAAGGGAAAATTTATGAATTTCCATTGTTGAAACTTTTTTTTTAATTTCAACCAGAAAAAAAAACCCCAGGTTAGAGATTTATTTATTTGAGACATTGAATACGAAATAAAAGCTTTTGGGCAGTAATAAAGCTGCCCAAGTTGGTTCCACTTCCACCACGTTTTTTACTCAGTCAAACGAATAAATCTGAATTTTATTTCTCTACTGCTTCTCCTTTGTTTTTGTTTATTTTTGAGTAATCATTCAAGAGAAATAAAAATCTACATAAGAAAGGATGGAAAGTCCAGGAAAATCACATCTTCTTAATTCCACCTTCAACATTCAGGTAAAAAAAAAAATGATATTTGAGTATTTGTACTTTTACATTTCAAAAAATTAATTTAGATACTTGAAAGCATTAGAGAAAAATCGTCAAAATTGTGATAAAAATATATAAAATTGGGAGGACCCATAAAATTCCTAAAATAATCTTGATGATCTCCTGAATTTTTTTTTTAAAGTCAACTTTGAACTTTTCCCTCAAAACTTGTCTAGTTTTCTTCCTCGAGAATTTTGAGCTCTTCATCCGGGCTTTGTTGGAGGGAAATGTTTTTGTTGGTATAATAATTCCTTATTACGTCCTCCAAATGTGTCAGGGCTGACATGTTTCTCTCGTTTACTGCTCCAACTTGAGTTTTCTAGTTTGAGTCTGTGAGACAGTTGACTATGGAGTCACAAAAAAAAAAAAATAATACATAAAATGAAAATAATAATAAAAAAAAAAAAAAGCTCATGCTATGAAATGAAGTGACAGGAGAGAGAAAGTGAGGGAGGGCTCTTACTCGAGACTTGGGACTACGTACAGAGTATATATACAGTCAAGTGACACTTTAGAGTTTCTCTCCCACGCGAAGCAATGTGTCAACTTGTCAGAGCAGATTTTGATTTTCAAATAGAGTTTCCACACCCACAGGAAAAGACACTTTTTTTTTGACATCCTTCCCGGGACTTGTATAATAAATAACAGCTATTTTCTTAAATAATGTGCACAGACACTCTGTCGCGGTGTACTTGAAGTATACGATATGCATACTTTTTTCGGTTTTCCCTTCCATAATCCATATTTTTAATAGGAAAAGGTTCAAAATCCTTATTTGACTTTTGACTTGTGACTCTTCCGCTCAAAGTATTCCTCATTAAAATGGTTAGTTAACAAGCTTCTATTTCTGTGTGTATTTCCTTTTGCAAAACAATTGTACGTAATGATGTAAAATCGTTCAATTGTCCTCTTTCCGTGAAGTCTCTTCAATTGCCAATGTTGAATGTATAGTGTATAATCTGAATGGGGAATGTTATTGATAATTTGAGATGCTAAACACGTAGATTTTAAGTGAGGGAATAAAAAACAGTTCTGGAATGATTACAAAGTGGCTCTTGAAGTGAACACAAACACATATACAACAATTTCCTTCAGCTTTCGTAACTCCTCACTTCTTCTTCCTCTTCTTCTTCTCTCTCACGACTTTTTGGGGTAAGAAAAACTTGATGCATTAACAATACGATTAGAAAAACATGAGAAGTTACTTGGGGGAAGAGAGCGAGAGAGAGAGAGAGAGAGAGAGAGAGAAAATATGAGTCTCGTTTAAAAATGATTTGCAATCCGAAAATGATAATCTCCACTTTATCCCTCTTTTTTTCTTAAGTCTCCCATTTCATATCCTTCATTTCACTGTACATTTTACTTCTATACTTTGAGTTTTTTTTTCTCTTCAGTTTAATGGTTCTCCGTATTTTTTTTCCTCTTTGGAAGTCCTCGGGTTTTTTTTTCTCAAGAAAAAACATTGTGAATTCAGACTCGTGAATTATGAAATGAAATATGAAGGAAATGAAAATAAAATATATTATTGCTTGAGAATTCTCAAGTCTACAAGTCTGGAGAGTTTAGAGAGAGAGAGAGTTTTTAAGTTTCTCAGACTAGAGTTGTTTCAGAGCTGAGTGCGTCTGCTTACTTTTACGGATATATAAGTATATAATATTAGGATATAGGTATATGTACTTGTGACAAGAAGCTCAACTCTTCAACTTTCCCTGAATCATATGGGAACTCTGAGGAGATTTGTAGGATTTTTTCATGGAATTCTTCTTCTTATTCTTCGTCTCCTTCAACGTCCTGGAAAAGTAAGTAAAATAAACTAAAAAGGGGGGAAGCTTAATCAAGCACAAAATAATATTTTGGAAATATGACTCATCCATCGTCATCGTGGATCCACAGCTGAGCTGAACTCATCTTGTTTTCTTATCAAAATACGCATAAAAACTATATAACAAATTTCATTCATTCATGAATTTGTTTCTCCAATATTTTCAACAGAATTTCCAAATCCCTCGTAATTTTTGGCCTGTAAATATAAAAATTGTGGAAGTGGAAGTGTATACATACTTCATTTCTTGCGTACAAAAAAAACCCGAGTCCTGATGCATATGTGGTCAACACTGTTTTCAAAACTGTGTTTTTGGTCATTTTCAGAAAGAAATGAGAGTACTTTCACGCCCGCATCATCATCATCATTGTTATTATCTGTGTGTCTACTACATGAGTATCCATATTCCAAATTGAGCGTGAGACCATACAGGCTACATATTTGTAAGATTTTCAATACATTTCAACTTGCCACCCCCTCCCAACAATTCCCATTTGTTTTACTCTCATTTTCATTTTTCTTTTGAAATAAAAGAGAAAAGTTTTCCCCCCACTCTTTCTCTCTCTCTCTCTGCCACTCTCTTCCTCGTTCACATCCTCATTTTTTTACCCGTTTTGAGTTGAGTTGAGTTTTTCTTTTGCCTTTTGGTACATGAGAAATATACTTTTATTATTTTTGGCAATCGAACCGGGTTCAGAAGTGGAATGTCAATGCATCCATGTCAAATATTTCTCTGTCTGGTGCTCCTGTAAATAAATTACAATCTTTGCCACTCTACGGCTTTACAAAGACAAAATTTCTCCTTTTTACTTTTTCTTACCAAGAAATCCTCAAGAAAAACCGAGAGTGCCGAGAACAGACTACTTACTCAACTAAAAGAGCAGCCCCTATGAATCATGATGTTACAGGGAGTAAATGCAAGGGAACGAGAGAGCAAGAGAAACAGAGAGAGAGAGAAGAAAACGCATCAAGCTAATGGGCATGACATGCATGGACCAAGTTGAAATTGGAATGGAAGGAAATGACGATGAAGGAATTGCCACGTTTCCCTTCTTGTTCTTTTTAACTACATTTCCTCCTCCGTCTCCTCTTCTTCTTATTCTCCTTGGGTTTCCAAGTTACAAACAAACATGAAACAGTAAGAGGGAGAGAGAGAGCTGGGAGCAGTTGGGGAAGCTGAAACTGAGAGACTGTGAAATTTTCTTTCTCCTTTGAACTCGTACTTTCTCGCACTTTACTCTTCATATTTTGACTACATTTGCACAAGAGAGAGAGAGAAAATGTGTGAGCAACTTGTTTTTCATCATAAATTCTCATTTATTTCCACTTGATGATGTAACATAGAATAATAATTGTCTTTATATATATAATATATGTATGGGGGAAAGGTTTTACAAGAAAAGGTGAGTGGATCCTAATTTTGCACGTGTATGCGTATGGTATGGTATGAAAACATTCTTATAGTTCATATGTATATTGTATATTGTATGTACGATATATATAGTAAATTTACGCGATATTCAATTTATATGGTATGTTGTTGGGTACAGCTTAGCTCAGCTCCTACATTCTCACGTGTCCGTCCAACTTATGACCCTCATTACATTTTGTAGATATTTATTATAGTTAGACATTCCTTATTTGAAGTTGGACTTATGGCCACACTTATAATTAAAATTTTACTTTTTATTATCATAACAGTTAGAAATATCTTAGACTACTAAGCGCTCTTGTAGGGTATATACGATATAAAAACATTCATCAACTTTCTCATTAGTTCATCTTTATAGTCTAATTTTAACATGATATAAATTTTCCGTACTATTATTATTATTATTATTATTACAACTTTTTCATTCATCCGATGAGACTAAAATTAGCCATCGTTTACCATAGCAGATGCAAATCATGTACACAAAATGACGTAATTAGCTACTTGTAATTAAGAATAATATTATTCCTGTACAATTTGGAATTGGATACTTGAAAGAATTCAAAGTTCTTGATCTTGATACGTTTAATTAATTGTGAAATTTTCTTTAGTCTGGAAAATAACAAAAGAATTCTTATCATTAGAAACTACATGTATTTTTATGGAAATGGAAACGAACCGTACATAATTTTAATATTTTTCAGTTAATAACTAGTAATTATTCAAATTGGCATTTTTCATTTGTGTATTTGGTATGTATGTATATATCTGACAATTATGTACATTTGGTTTCAGTAATTATCAAACATTTATATGGTAGGTTGGACCTTTTCGTTGGGAATGTGTCGTCATTGGGATTCCGATACCGACAGCAGCATGTCGATTTTTATGACTTCGTTTCATCGAGCTCACATTGAGACGGTCCCCATTCATCGTCGTCTGAAGTTCATTCATGACATTGGCATTGGTGGGCATCGTCATCGTCATCGTCATGGCCATCTCATCACCATCACTGAGATCCCTCGAGTCAGAGAATCGGGACGGAGGTTGGATTCTGTCACAAAAAAAAAAAAAAAAAAACTGCGTATATATACGATACTGCACAGTACATTAGATGCCTCCACCATTTAGATGACTATCATTTCTCCCTCTCTTTGTAGCTTTTTAGCTTTTTAGCCAGCCTTAATCACTTTCCCTCTTCCTCCATCGTCATCATCATCGTCCCCATCATCATCATCATCTAGACATTACATATAGACTTTTTTTTGCCCTACATGTTGCTCACTACAAACATACCTACATTTATCCATATCATATGTCTAATTTTCTATTTACTATCTCTCATTTCCCATCTCTATATTCCTCGCTATTTCCAAATTAAAAATCCACAGTTGTACTCCGAATGTGTCTCTCCTCCACATTTAACTATACCCCCCCCCCCATTTTTAGTTCATTATCTGTTTTCACTTTCCTCCTAATGAGCTCGACGAGCGAGCCTCGTTTTTTTTATCATTACAAAATGTTTCTCATCCTCCATTTTGGGAATTTGAATCACAATTAAAATTAGACATGAGACAAAAAATTATCTGTACATAATATATCCAGATTGAAATAGAAGCAGAAGCAGACGATGAGAGAGGGAAAGGGAAATTATACATACCTAAAAGAAGTTTCTTCGGTGTGACTGGAGTAACCACTGGAGCTCCGAACTCTCTGTTTCATACTGGAACTCCCAGATTGAACACTGGATTTGGATTTACTTTTACGGGAAAAATATGATTTTTTTCGGGTGGCTCCACTGGTGGGGGAAGAGTCAGAGGAAGTACTGGAGTGATCAGATGTTATCACGGGATCTGAAATTACATACATACACATTATTCGTAGACTATTATTATTAGGCCGGTGTTAGGAAAATGGCGACAGCTCAAATGTCCCTGGAAACTGCAATAAGATTTAGGAAAGATGAGATGGACGAAGGACGAAAGGATGTGAGAAGTGAGTGAGACAACAACAGACAGCATTACATTGGACATGGTTCACAATAATATAGAAATGAAATTTACGGGGGTAAATTTTGTCTTTGTCCCACACCAAAAAAATAAAAAATGTCTGCGTCTCCAATAAAATATATTGTGAGTAGAAGCTTTCGAACTTTGGAGTCTGAAGCAAAAAAATATTGGTCGAAAGAACATGTATAAGAGTTTATATACGAGGAGAGCCAGAAAGTTATGCAAAATGCGCAATAATTTTTGATTGGAATGAGATAGAGCAGAATGGTTGTAGTATGTATTGTGGAGGCCCAAGGCCCAC
>JAIUND010001681.1:0-31613 GCA_034699125.1 Gisinianus flammeolus | reverse complement strand
GTGAAAAAATAACCAAATGGTAAAAATCATTCATTACCAAAACGGGTAGCACGAAATACAACGAGTTGTTACCAAAATATTTAGTGTGTACGATAGTCTATGGCCAATAGAACTTCAGGGAAAATGTACTGCGGTTAGAAAAATGAATTTCTTTCGTCTAAATATCTTCTCGAGCATCTGTATCAAACATACTAAATTTCTGTGAATTTTGAACAAGCTTTTACACATTATTTCAAAGAAAGTTTAATCATGCGAGCATCCTTGTAATATTTAACAGCATCACATTATATCGCACTCCATAAATGTACAGAAAACTGCAGGAACGAAGACATTTATCTGTATTCGGTAATTATGTTATTTATCATTGCATATTACACAAATAAATTCAATTTATAATATCATACATTCAATACATTGGTGTCTATTTTAAAGCAATATCTGAACATTCGTAGTTAGTTTCCCCACTTGTCAGTATACTAGTGTCTACAATGTAGACTCTACACTACATTCAAATACAAGGCAGCTCCACACATACGTATAAATACACAAAGAAGGACTGAAATAAAAATTACCTTTAGTGCGGGTAGATCAACAGTATCATAATGGAAATGGGCACATTCTTCAAGCTTATGGTGTTTGAGAGACGGTCCTCCACATCCGGAAATGGCACTGCTCACAGCTGATACGGCAGTCAAATGTTGAATACGAATGCTTCCTCTTGATGTCTCGACTTCACTCGGTTCCCAAATCCCTGACTGCAAAAAAAACAGTGAAAAGTTCAGGATAATGAATGAGATCAGTTACCTTCAGTATCATTTGTGTACAAGAGTAATTAAAAAAACACATGGTTGTACAAATATTAACTGAACCAAAAGAATTGCAAATTAGGGTTCTATTTACATTTTTTTGGAAGTTGCAATATAAAATTAGAGAACTTATTTTCTCATGATACTTTTAGAACATGAACCAGGTACAAAGATTCTCTTTGTGTAAAAAACAGCATGTAGGTGCAAGTTTTTACGTAATAAGTATGTATCGGAACAACAAAACTTGAACGTGTATTCTTATCAGAAAACAGCAGTTTACAAACTTCACACCTTCGTAAACGTTCTCTTTTCAATTTGGCACCAAACTACGTCGGAGTCAAAAACTAAATAAACACTTAAACCTAAAACTTGTAGGAAGTACACGGAGAAAATACGATGCTTTCTTAACCTACCTAAGCACGTTTTACAACCAGCAGGATTTCGCATTGGGTATATAGTATATACGTCTTAGCTATTTTTCTCCTGCCACTGCTACCTTTTAAATCATATAGCTCAGTCTGTTGTAGACAAAAACATATATAGGATGTTCTCAAAATCCACAGAAAAAGACAAGAAGAAACCGAGTACCTTCACCTTTTAGAATCCATCCACAGTTGTTTTCATCAAGTAAATGTTTCTTCAGAAACTTTCTGAAACCCTTTCTTGATATACACACTTAATTGTATTTGAATCATTCTATTGAATCAGAATCTATACTACACAGTATTGTCTACAGTCTATACAGCGTAGACTGTAAACTCTTTATCCTGCATTTTAATATTATATTAAAACAACAAGCCACAAAATCAACGAACCAAGTCAAGTAACAGAAATGATGCAAAATGTCCATTTTTGCTCCTCCTCACTAAATCCACTCAAATAAATACGAGTCATTGTCATTTTTGTTCATTTTCACGTTTTCTCTACCTCTACTTCTCTACACAGTACTACACAACTACACACGCAGTGCATGATGCTGCCTAAACTTTTCACTTGACTGATTTTGTTCATTTCGTAATGTCTTTTATATATTTTGTGTATAAGTACACATGATCACAGTTTGCACCTAGTATGAGAAGAAAAAAGTTGTAACAGTAATTTGTAGGTCATCACCAGCCATTAAATTTTATGAAAATATGTTTTTTACACAAAATTTTATAAATTGTGGTTTCAAGAAGGAACTTCCCTATTTGTGGCAAAGTCAAAATCACTAGATTAAAATACATCTTTTGTCGAGTTGTGACTATGTGTGCTACATCAATCATTGGAATAGAAATATTGCAATTCCCTTGGTTAAATTAATGTACTTTATTGATGTATTTCGTTCCAAGTTTCCGTAGTTCATTAGCAATAGGTTTTCAACTCTAATTTTACATTTACGGAATTCCTAATTAACCCAGATGACTTACAAGTTCAAAAATAAATGACCCAGTTTTAGTAACGTCAATTTAAATTTATTACGTTTTTCTCAAACCATTTAGAACACACTATTCTTGACGTTCACACAATTATTTCATGTCAACTCATCCTTAGAGATGAAAATTTCACGGAGTGAATCCTTACACCAAACCTAACGGTTTATATACTCTAACATCACCCAAACCAATCCTCTTTCTTCCCCTTTAGCACCTCAGTCATCAATTGATGGTTTAAATTTTCAGTCAGGTATAGTTTTTCAATACTATAGATGTACATAAATTGGTACTAGATTTTCCAAGTGCAAAATAAGTACCTATAATAATAATAGTCTTTCTCTAATCGCTCTACTGAAATAGAACATTGAACCACGCCAACGTCGAGCCCTGACAAATAGCATATCATGTGTACATACAATAAATATAATAAATAATGGTCATATTAAACTGTGTTACATGCATACAATTTGAGAATCCTCTACGAGTTGACAATGTCTTGTTACTTTCTATGTAACATTTGTTACTACGATGTTAACACGCATTCAATTTCTGTTGCACCTTAAGTGTAAGTTGTCAGTTTTCATTATCACATATGTGACTTATATTTTCAAACTTATTTTTATTAGGTACTCAGTAGTACTGACTCAGTACTACTGACTGATTGACAGTAAAAGAAAATAGTCAGTGCCGCTATGCAGCGATAAGAGAGGCATTGTTAATCATCGCATATGCATATGTGCAAGTAAGTAACAATAATGTATTTCATATAAATAGTATTTATTAAATACGTATTTCTTGTTTCTCTGATGTTGTGTGGATGGCTCATCGTCTCTAATGTAAAAGGTACTGACACAATGTAAAAAATCAAATGCATGCAAGTCAAAAACAACTGTTGCAAAATGGCAAAAATGTACTATTTGAAAACAATATGCTAAAAACCAGGACTAAAAATTCGTCATTACTAATACACACTATACCCTCCCTATACTACCTAAGCCAATAACATATTGGGGGTCAAGAGAAACTCAGTCACAGCTATTGGTTACCTATTCTGTGACATTTTTAATAAGTCCGCATGCTTTATTGCCGTACATATGCAAATATTGCATACGAATCAACATCCTTGTATTTGTATTCAATACCCAAATAGCATCTTCTCATTCATCATCAAATTCCATTTCTTTTCTGCTTTAGAACGCACTTGTCTTTTTCAATCGTGAACAACTGGTATACAAATATAGATTTAGCACAGGACAAACAAGAAAATTTTGTGAAGCAATGGTGACAAGCTAGTTAGAAAACCTCTTAACAAAACTGACACCTTGAACGAAACAAACTGGAAACGACCCATCAAATGCACCAATTTAAGTTTTCAACAAATTCAAGTTATCAATAAAATGAAACTTGTTAATCCCCTTATAAAATGACACAAAAAATCAGTACAGAATACGCATGCTTATACTTATGTTGCGCAAGATTGTGTATAAACTTGCCAATCTGCTGAAGAATATTGAGGATTTAATAAGATAGTTATACATTGGTTATTGATTTGTTGTCATTACTCCATGACATGAAATGCCATATGAAGAGTATATCTTTTCTTTTTTAGTAGAAATTTCATGATTGTTTGTAATTCTGAAAAAAATTGACAACTCTCGCCCACCATACACATCCTTCCTGAAAGTCGCATTAATTTGTGACTTTTCGTTTTTGAGAAATTGATTTTCAAAAATGAGCAAAAAAACGAGTATTTGCATTACTCATAATGTTACAGCAGGTACCAAGGTCCACAATTTTTACAACTTGTGTTAGTAATTATAAGATTCTTCATTAAAGTGTATTATAAGAAATCGTAATTTTAAACTGCAAAAAGGGTGGACCTTGTCACTTTTATTTTTTTAAAGGGGACTATTTGGCTTCCGCAGAGTATTTCGTGGTGAAATGCGGGCCTATCATACTACTAAAACCCCAATTCGCTGGATTTCTGTATATATGTTGGGCCGGGTCTATTTCACATATTGAAAAAGTACAATATACTTAACATCTTAAATGAGAAATTTGCATTCCCTTGATAAAAATTAAATATTTTGACCAAGCATACATTTGTAGTAAAAAGACAAGAAATTAAAATGATTATCATAAAAATATAATGACCGTACCTGTGATACGTATTTGGGGTCAATATCAGCAAGGACCACCATAGACCTTCTACCCATTCTCGGTGTAGTGCCCAGAATTTCAATCATAGAGCCAGACATCTCCGCCCAACTGCACGATTCAAAAATTTCAAAAGGTATCATCATTAGTTAAACAAATTTGATGTTTCATTGCGAAAATTTCATGTTAAAGGACAACAGATTTAGTTAAAAAGAGAAATAGAAATGATATAAGTGCGGTGAAATTTTTACAATGGAATTGGTTCCACATTACTAAATCGTTATGATTGTAATAAATATGTCGTGCATTTGACATTTCCATATGCATGCGCAATGCACATTGTGCATACAAAAGGAATTATAAATAATACTTTTCTGATAGTGGTAGCTGATGATGAGGTTGATTCAAGCTCATGCTCCGATACAAATTTCTCGTCTTCATGGTTAATTTTTCACGTTGATTGTTACACTTTTACACCATTAAAAAGATTTCACACTAATTATATTTGCGGAATACTCAAAGAGTGTCCGAACGAACACTATATACAACCACTAACCACTACATGAACATTTTACTCACAGATTTAAAAATTGTATTTTTAAATAGAAGCACTATAAATGTGAAGAGTACATGCAGGAACAGCGGAATAAAAAATTGTTAAAGTTAAAATCCGTTTCACAATAAAATCCACTCCATTTGCACAAAGTTTTGTATCTTCAAGAATTTATCAAGTCAACTTCACTGTGTATGCGGCATGTGACGAATTACAAGTGTTCCAAGTAATCCAAGACAGAGTACACATTATCAAAGGAAATTGAAGAAGCAAAACTACAATTTTAACTTGATTAGGTAGTATATTTTTTTCAATAATAGATTATTTTATACTGAGTTACACATAATATTGAACTCGTCAGAGAAACACAAAAACAGTCAATAGGTACACAGACAATAAGCGCAATATTAGGATTCACATTTGGAGACTGAGACCGGTTACTTAAGTATATGATATCACTTCGTACTTATCTATCTACATCTTCAAGTTATACTATGACCGTACTTAATACAAATACAACTTTAATATTAAAGAAAAATGAAATGGGCTACTTTTAATACAAATTCTACGCGTACCTACAACTACTGTAATGGCCTGTAGATAAAAGAAAAGTGGACTGACTGGTCGGGAAAGCCTCAATTAAAGTCAAAAGTAATTCATACAGAGGGTGTACCGTGATATAAAAATCACTTTTCAAATTGCTTTCCTGACTAACTCGCATAAGTTGGCGTAGTAAAATTATGCCTATGTCAAATTTCAGTCTAGTAAAGTAAAGTAGAATCAAAAAAGGTTGATGACTTTGTGACCTTTCGTCATGAAAATGTAATTTGAAAAAAATTGGCCGAAAAAAAGTTTTGAAAAACTTTTTCGTGATTTTTCGAGAGTGAAGATTTTGAAAAATCAATTTTACAGCCATTTAAAATGTAAAAAATAAACCTACAAAATATCAAAACTGCCATGAAAAAAATTTAAAGTTTGGTCACCGGGTCATGGTGAGTCACCAAACCTGTGTCAAACAGTTTTCCATGTCCTTTTTTTCAAATTAATATATTTTGATGACAAAAGGTCACAAAGTCATCAACGTTTTTTGATTCTACTCTACATCGACTGAAATTTGACATAGGCATAATTTTACTACTCCAACTTATGCGAGTCAGGAAAGCAATTTGAAAAGTGATTTTTATATCTCGGTACACCCTCTGTATACTTACAGATAGTATAAAATACTTAAGTTGTATTAAATTCTTGAATTCTCTACTGCCTATATTCTTTTACTTATCGCAAATTCCGCATTGGTTAAATACTATATTGTTAAGGATGGCCCACAGATTACTTCGTATGCACATTTTATATATACATGTACCTAACTGTGGTTTGCGTTTACACTCAGGCCGTGATATAAAGATAAATAGTAAATAAATACATATGAATTTGAAAAACAAAACAAAACAGAATAAAGTAGATTAGAAACAATACACTAAACGAGCAAAATAACAGACAAGATATCAAGTATAGTTGTTTAAACTTTTTCTCCCCCGACATGTAAACACTATTTACGATAATATACAGCTTTGTACTGGTAGGGATAGCGAGTAATACAACAATAACCGTTTTATTGCTGTTGCTACAGATCCAGAATTTTTTCTTTCATTGAGAGAATTTTGATGAAAATGAGAGAGAGAGTGAGAGAGGAAAAATATTAATTAAGATATATGTAAACAACAGCCACCTGTACAGACGTTATCAAGAGTCTAGAGTAAAATAATCTGGATAATAATACTCTCGACTCGATGATAGATAGTTCACCTCTGCAGTTTTAACTACTTTGGATTACATCTGATTCTGTTTTTTTTAGCTGAACCGTCATGCTGCGATGCAACTTAGGCTTTGAATGTAAGCACACTGCTCCTGACTTACATTCCATGAAAAATATGTAGGTACGTATGACTGTCAACAGTTTTCAGTATTTTACCATGCACTTCAAAGAACATAGATATATATAATACACAATATATAGTAGTCTCCAAATAATTTTAAAGATTCATTCCTATATATGCAGTTTTAGAGACGAATAGCCGTTGTTTGCTTTAACGACATGTTCAAGTAATTATACATTTTAAATAACAAAAACAGCCCAAAAGAATTTCCTTTTACTCAACTGCATGGGAATATTGGGAATCTGTCAACGCTGCGTTCACCAACCAAAAAGAATACTATGAAAAACGCACAAGACAACTCAAAAACAAAAAAGAGAAAGAAAAAGTGGATCACATGTAAGACACAGACACTATATAAACAAAAAGAAAACTGCCTTACATCCCTGCATAGATTTTCTGCACTTTATTGTACCTACACACAATTAATTTAAATAATACTACACATATTGCCAATAGCATAGTCACCGCATAAAACAAGAATTAAGAAATTTGTATTCATTCATAAGTACCTACTGCATTAGTAATGTCGAGTGCACATCTGGAAGAAATCATAATAAATTTCATTTTTGCTCGTCATGCTCTTCATATTTTCCTTTAAATTTTCAGAAACAACACAACAGCACCCCCAACAAACAAATAATCACTGAAACTCTCAAAGCTCCAAACAGTGAGTGCAGGCATATATGTATAGTGTGTATACTGTGTATAGGTACTTACAGTTTGTATTAAAAAAATTTTTGTACAACACGTTTTTTATCTGTATAGTGTCTTCAAATGCTCGGATTCTGTATATTTTATAATTAATTTGCTTTCCTCAGTATCATGCTCAACATGTTCGAGTTTCCTTTTACTTCATGACCTGTTTCATACTTGTGTATTTAATTCATATATAGCAGATGAAATCTGAAGTGGCTGCTGACAGTGCTGACGACTGTCAGTCTAGCCTTCTAATTATCGAATTCTTTAAACACTGCAAACAATTTGATGGCAAGCTGAAAATGTTAGAATTTGAATTGGAATTTGTACATATAGTATACTCGTTGAGTTCTACTCAAACAAAATAATGTGGCACCAGCAGACAGCACACGTTAGTTAAAGAAACTAATGATTTTCATTACAAAATACGTTGAAACCCAATAACAATAATTAGTCACAACAACACAGCATAAAAGCGAAAAACTACTTACTCATCCTTTTTCACTAAACTTTATGAAGGAAGTCAGTAAATTAAAGGAAATGCACGATTCATTAGAAACATGTCCGAGAACATTTCACACTGCACCATGCACCACTAATCACTATATATTTGTGAACAATAGTGACATTTACTTTTATCAAACAAACGGTATAGTAATATCCTTCATCAAACTATAGAATAAATAGATGAATGCATGCCAAGGCAAAAATTTACCAGATCAGCGCAGCACTACTACTACATTACAAGTAATGTTGTACTTCAAATTAAAGTCTTTAATAGTAATATGTATGTAAAACATTTTATAATGCGAAAGCCGAAATTTGTAACTCTCATTTTCTACTCATTATTGGTACTGTACAGTCGAGTTGTCCTGGTAATCTCGAAGCTCTAAAAAATCTAAAGGCCATAATATGGGTACTTAAAAACTAATGGAAGTGGAAATTGCATAATACACAGCCGCATAGGATAGCCCGATAGTTATCTAAAACCTTTTTTACGATTGTTCATACGGACGGCCATGCATATCTATATGAACCAATGAATCGTATAGGTCCTTGCATTTTGTAATTAGATGATCTACGACGGAAATAACTTAATGCGTAGTATATCTCACGCAGATGAGTGGATATGCTTAGTTTGATATTCCTCACTCATTTAGTCTAGGAGGAGATCGAGAGAATGGAAATATTAATTTCTCAGAAAATCAAGAAGTAGAAATTTTTTTCCGTCAGTCTTTTTTACTGTACTCGGAATCTACGAAACCGGGATTCGTGAAAGTCCAGTGAGGGAATGTGGTGCCCTTGCCCTGTCTTGGGCACAGGCAATTAATTCATCAAATCAATTTGAATTTGGTAGGTAGCACTTTGATGATGACATGTCGTGAAAACGAACCTATAGAGCCTTATGTGCTAACAAAAAAGGGAAAAACTCAGGAAAATCCGGATACAGGGCCAAAATGTTCATACATGTCACAGAGTTCATTGGTAGAGCTAGTCAGTGAATGTAGCCAATGCCATGTAGAGTTGCCCCAGTCCATGGGAAAAATTCCGAGACAAAATCAGAAATTTTTTGCGTTCTCAAAAAATTCCGAGCATCGCGCTTTTAGGTCCGAATTGAACTTTGTCATCTTAATTTTAAGACAGTTAGACCGATGACCGATTCCTCTGAGATTTCTAGCAGTTAGAGAGGATAAGACGTATAGTGTGCTGTGAATATCAAGAATTGACTAAATTATTACAGGCTAAGGGACAGGAGGAGTCAACTCTCAAAAACTGAAGGTTCTGAAACTATCAATTTCAAAACTTCGACATTTAATTTAAAGGGTATAGAACTGTTACAGCTCAAATGGCAGACATGTACTGCACTTGGTGGTGACTACATTCGAGATCAATAATTTTATTTTCCTTCTAGTATTCCTGTGTTCGAAGTGGAAATTATTTATACGATTCATTGGTTCATATAGATATGCATGGACGTTACTACTTTTTTATTAAAATAAAGGTGTTTTTTTTAGATTTGTTTGTTATTTACATACTCTCAATTAATATAAGTGTTTTTGTGACATGTACGGTACATGTTATATAGCATATACCGTATGACGTACCTCATCATATTTATGAATGCTTCATTTTAATGCATAGGATTTCTGTTGAAAGTTTTGACTGAATTTTGTAATCTAAAGCGCTATTATGTAAATACTGCAGGCTAAGCATGTATTTATATTCTTCTTTTATAAAAAAAATAAGAAGAAATTATACGATATGGCGTATGAGTAAAATTTATTCCTCAAAAGTCCATTCCCTCGTCCGTCAAAATAGCTATCCGTCACATTATTTACTTAACACTTAAATACGCGTGGACTCTTTTTTGTTTGGACATTATAGCCTATGGGTAAAAGTTTGAAATTGAGTTTTAAAGTGACGAGTCAAAGAGGTCATCTACATTAAGTATTAGAGGATGCGTTCGGAAAATACGTACATATATAATAATATATTCATTTCATATTAATGAGCTTTTATGAGTAAGAATAATACGTAAACGTCCTTCCTGTGTAACTAACAAAATAGGGGTGTTAAAAGTGTCATGGACCTTCCTAGCCGTGCCCCACGACTCCCACGAGTCACGATTTGTCTAAATCTGCTTTAAATCTTAGTACAGAAATGAAAAGAACGAAATGCAATTTAGACATTAAAGTTTATTACTTTTTCCATGCTTATAATGTTCGAGTATAATGTGCTTGCCAAGCTGCCTGCCTGGTCTTATCGTTACAAA
This sequence comes from Gisinianus flammeolus, assembly GCA_034699125.1. Taxonomy (NCBI): domain Eukaryota; kingdom Metazoa; phylum Arthropoda; class Collembola; order Symphypleona; family Katiannidae; genus Gisinianus; species Gisinianus flammeolus. The sequence continues at coordinate 21,276 of JAIUND010001681.1, read as the reverse complement.
AAAAGATATACAAACAAATACACACGTGTTCACAACAAATCTGTCCAACATAGAATCTAAAGGCATATACTTACTATAAAATAACTAAATAACCGCACGGAAAAGTATTGACAAAATTGACAGTTCTCGATACATGAATGGATATTTGTGGTATTGATAAATTCAATGAGCAAGAGAGTCAGTATAACAATATACTACACACTACTGTACAAATTAGTTGTGCCTAATAGAATGGTTGAATCAAAGCTGAAAATGGTAACGTGCGTAAGTACTACTTACTAAGTAGGTATAGGTAAGTATATTTATTCCATGCCTGGAATTGAAGTGTGAATAATTTATGCGGTGATAAAACGCTGCCTTTTTATGCTGTATACTGATGCACACACACACAAGTGCAGTTCAAGATATTTAAATATGAATATGATACATACAAGTAGCTAATACAGGATTAATTTATATGCACAAGTATATGTAGAATTATAAGATATGACAAGAGTTTTTTGAGTTTTTTCTACTCAAACTTACGCATCTAAATAATTTATACCTAGTTCTAAAGCGATGCAGACAAATATATACATACTTAAGTCAGATCAGAGTATTAAATTTCAACTGTACATATCCCTGAAAATGTCTTCACCTTACCGTCTATACAAATTTAAAGTATGAAAGTGACATATCATTTTCATACGCGGACAGGGGTGAACTTTACTGATGTATGTAAAGAAAAAGGGATTACAGGGAGAGAGAGATTTCCTGTCCGGAAAAGAACTCTACAAACGACTTCGTATACCTACTCTCTGTATATTCCTTAAATTCCAAGGAGTGATAAGCAATAATATCAGGCAAAAAGAGGCAAAAAGAAAACTGATGATCAAGTTTCATACAACTATCATAACATGTATACTAAAGGACTACTGCGCGAAAAATATACTAGAAAACTACATGTTATATAAATATGCTTCATTGTTGTCTTTAAAGACTTGTTTTCTGTATTACATACATATGTACATAAAGCACAATAGTACAAAGTACTATACAAATCAACCATTTCTTTAGTAGGTTGTTGTCGTACATGTATTCTAATACTACAGTATTGTTCGTACGGACATTGCTTACGTATAGGGAAAGAATGATGCGTTACATGGAATTAATAATAAAAAAAGTGTTATACGTTGGTAATCGAGTTGAATGTGCACAGACATTAAATGGCATATGTACATACACTCGAGTATGTATAAAATGAGCAAAAGTTGAGAGCACGTTGCTAAGAATGCAGACGTTATGTGATATAGCGATGAATCTGAGAATCATTTTCTTTGACCTAGAATTGCCTTGACCCACACCAAATTAACAGACTCTTAAGCGTGAAATTGTATTCTTTCAAAAACTACACGATAACAACAACAGCAAATGGAAATAATGAAATTAGTCTTTTCAAAAAATTAATTAAAAGAAATGTCCAGGCACACTTGACATCCCGCAGTACATACTCTGGACACATGAGAAAAATAGCAAAGCACACATTTGAACTACTCATGGAATTTGTCAGTTTTGTCACCGTGCTTGATTAATTTACAAATACTTCAAAATAATCAAAATTCTGAAGTAACAACGGACAATTTATGTATATGACTATAGTTTTGACTCACCATGCAATTGAAAATTCTGAACAAACGTAAAATGAGTCATAATATGACTGTCATATTTCATATTTACTGGTTGATGGTGGTGATAAACGGGGAGCTAATAAACTTTATGTTAAAAATAAGTAATGAATATTGTTTTGAAAATGGACTTACTTTGAATATTTTGATGAAGATTTTCACCAAATAATTCCGTCACCGAATTATCTTGAAATAGGCATTGAAGAAATTGACACCTTAATAATAGTTGACTTCTGTTCCATCATGGAACTTCCTTGGCAATCCTTGTGACGAAGGATAAAATTGAGCTTAAATTTGAGACGTACTTTTCACTTGAGATTATAACCAAAGTGAATCAGGAACTTATTTTAATTTTAATCGGGTTTAAATTATGATAATATTTCTCTTACACACGAATATTTAGCTTCGAGTCACAATTTCCAAGAGTGACTTGTTGGCGACGATGTATTTAGTTGTAATAGTATGAATACTTTTATTATTTGACTGGAAGAGGCACAATCAACAAATAAATAAATGAATAGAAAATTTTGCTTTTCAAACTTTGCTCATTACACAGTCCTCTATCTCTTTGATTGATTTGCAAAAAATGACAAATGAATTAACAGTAATTACTTTGTTAAATACTTTGTTCGCTCACTCCTATTCAACGTACAAAATGTAAAAAATGTTTAATAATCATGTTCTTTTGAATAAAGATAAATATAAATTTTTATTCAGTCGAATATGCTGGTATATAGGTTTTGTTTCCAGTTCAAAAAACATGTCATATTAAAAAAACTTCACACTTTTCTTCGTCTTTCTCGACGAATCTTGATGAACACATGAAAATCTTCTTCACATATAAACACAGACTTTATACTTACAGACAAATTTTACACTTTCTGATTTATCAGTATTTACATAGTAAAAATCCTGATTCTTATTTAGGTAATTAAAATAATGTATTTAAAACACCAGACGATCACATTCTAAAAAACACTCGGAGGAATATAACTTTTAAAATGTTATTACTTTTTCTTAAATGCTTCTGTATCCAAAATTAGAAGCAAACACACAGGATAGAAATATTCGTACAAAATATAAAAGGGTAAATGTGTTATGTTTTATGTTTTTTAATGTTAATAATGGGTGCTGGCTTTATTATACTGTATCTGAATCTATTTGAGCTTTTATAAAATACACACAGAAAAAAAGAATGTAATTATTATATTATAAATATGTTGATAATAATAATATTATTATTATTATTTTGCTCTATTTTACTGTTTAGAAGCTTAGTGAAATTCAAAGCTTTTCGACTTGGCTGGTCTATATATGCTTTACACAGAGTTATGCATTCTCTCTGTGTGTGTATTTCCTCTGCAGTAGGGTTTTTTTGCTCAACGGTAGATAGATATATGTATGTGTTTTATACTATGTATTCAAAGCATTTATGTACATATTTTCTCTCTCTTTATTGTACATGTTCACTGTATGTACTTATAGGTACATATGACCCTTTTTTCATGTATATACTGGCTGCAATTTTATTTGGATATAGCGAGTATCACAGATGGAGTCTATCCTTTTCTTTGTTGTTTTTTTTTTTAAGAGGATTGCAAAACTTACATATTTATTATAGGCGAAGAAAATTCTGTTAGAAAATACTATATGGGAATAGTCATTCGAAATAGTTCAAGGCTATGTATTTTAAAATGTAAAGCTACCCAGTATGCTATACCACATTTACGTTGTATCCCGGGTTTAGATTCTATAAACTTATAGAATCAACATTTTGGCCAAGCTATGCAATTAATAAATGGATCATTTCAGGCTGAGATTCTCAGCATCCTTAGTTTTTCAGATCTTTCTCATTTATTTTTCGGTTCATTTAAAACAAATAAATAATTTATTCATTCATTCCTGTGTATTTAGAGGTGTTATACAATTATACACGATAACTTGGACGAAGACAATTTCTACATAAACAATGTATGTATGTGGCTATTTCAATAACATTCTTACTGATTACTTATATAGTAAAATGAGAAACTCGTTTTTTTTATTGAAACTGAACATGATTCAACCCAATCCAATCAACTGATGAGTGTGTAATAGGCTTGATGCACTCCTCATTCAAGTCAATAAAGCTTTCATTCATTTCGTGTGTTCACTAGAAACGAGGCACAGCTTCATAGTAAAAATGTTATTACGGTACATAAAGACGATTAAATTAGGTTAATGCACGGCTGGATGGATAAGTGTTGATTAATTACTGCACCGGATGCAGTGAATCTTTAGTGTAGTATAATATTCATGTTCAGTACTAAATTTGTTCATTCATAACTGATGAGTGATGAAAATCATAAATACACTTTCCCTGACTAATGTCATCATTCAAAAGGTAATAAAGGTATGAGAATAGTTTTGCACGTTTTGTACATCAACGGTTTTGTTGAGATGATGCATGTTCCGACAGTTTACGGATTTGCGTATCCATCAGCTGAGGCATGTCTTTCGTTCCTTCATACAAGACTTGAAAATCTTTTAATCTTAGTTGCTCATGGTGTTCCAAATACTGTAAAAAATACTGCCAAATAAATACATATTTAACATGTGAGACGTTTTAAAAATACAAAGCAAAACAAGAATTTATACATTCAAAGAAGAATGCTTGACTTTTATTTTACCTCGTAGTATTTTTTCCCTTCCAAAGCAAAGTCAAGTGCATCAGGATGAAGAGGATGATCATGTGAAATACTTCCTAAAAGGAATAATAATTTGAAAGAAAACGGATGTGACACGAAAAAGGAAAAAGATACATATTATACTAAAATAAAGTAAGTAGATACTACTATTATAATTGAAATTATAAGCGTTCTGGATTTTTACAAACCTAGAATCCGTCCAATAGATAGTACAGAGCCTAACAGTGCTTTTTCATAGTCAGTATCGAAAGTTTTTGCTGGATTCCTCCTACAATAGTAACAACAATAATAATAATAGGATGATTAATATTATTATTTGAAACTCAAATACTTGAAAATGTTTGAAAACGTTGAAAGGCTACGTACATGTCAAATTTGAAATTTTCCAAATTTCTTTTATGTGCAAAAATAGCATCCGTCAACCATCTTACCAATTTTCTATAAATAAATAAAAAATGAAAAGATTTGATTAAAATAGGTAAAGTCGAAAGCAAAATAACTTTTCCACAGCGACACCTGCGGTTTGCACCTCGGGTAACCACGACCGTGTTGGATTGGAGACGGGATTGTTTTAAGTTAATACAATTTTTGGAAAATTTTGGATTTTGTGGGTGGGAAAAATTATTACAATTTTTTTCTTAGTTATTCTGATTTTGCCACCCTCAAAACCCCCCAATTTTTTTTTTACTTACTTATCTTTTGGTCGTAAAGATAGCCCACGCTCTTTGATTCCGGTCACTTTTAGTACGTATATGGTCTCATTTACTGTGGCTAATTCTCGTAGGCAAAAATGGAATATGTCATCATATATCTTTGCATTCAGATTTGCCAGTAGTTCTTCAAGCATAATTCTTCGTCGTTTGTGCATTTTAACTTGTCTGGAATTAAAAACACAAATATACACATAAAGAACGGTTACATAAAATAATACTACAATAAAGCGTTTCCAATTCAATGCAATTGAACTCTACCTTTCTAGAGATGGTTCAAAAAATGCCAAATGTTTAAAGCCATTACAATAGTCCGTCACAATGTCGATGAAGTCCGATGCATACTCATCAATAACATAATATGACTTTGCAACATTGATCCATTTTTGCTACAAAGAAAAATAATAAAAGGGGGAATTTATTAGTTGGTAAATGATTCAAGGACGGCAGTATATTCATAGCTTCTAACGATTTGAAACATTAACATTACTTACTAGTGGAAGAAAGACAGCTCTTGCTTCATCAAAATCCCGTACAAATTTTCCTCGCATCTGTATAACATTCATATTATTCGTAATTACCTACTTGCTTCCTATGTATAGGAAGCAAGTAGGTAAGGTTGTATACATAAATGTTGTATACAACATTTGAAGTTTTATCACAGACAAAAACAATGAGAGAATTTGTAAATTTTATAATTTGAATCCAATAATGCACATTAAAATATGAATATGTAATTGTTACCTCTTTTTCTTTGACTTCACTCAAATCTAAAGTTGGGAAATTAAGGGACTTAATTAAAAGAACCGTATCGTACTCATCTTGATGGTATTCTATTCCAAGACTTTGGATTTCGCTACTTGTAAGAACTAATTTATTTTGAAATTTGGGTGATTTTCTGGTTTGCTCTTCCAAATCTTTGAGTCTATCACAAGAAGCTTCTAAAACCTAGTTAGGACCGACATAAAAAAAAGGTATCATTTCATAGGTAGGCAATTTTAGATGTGTAATGATAGTAGATTTAGACAAAAGTACCAAACTATCTACGTATTTAAATATGTACTAATCAGTGTAGTGCTGTTATAATTTTTTGAAAAATATAAAAGTATCACTTCGTTTCCAAATTTAACCCACGATCTTCCAAGCTCTGCATAATTTTGTTTAAAATTGTCTGTATTTTTTTCTTCTTCTGAACAGTTATCCAGAACAGTCGTTGCTGCCAAAAGTACATTGCAAGCCGCTTCAAAACAGTCCATATTTACGACGATAACACTAGCCATTTTACTTGCTGCATAAAAGAATAGAAACAGATGAACATTACTATTACATATTGCTTGATGCGTTTGTGTGTGAGAGTTAAAGTTTGTGTTGAAAGAAATTCTTCCAAAGAATATATTTTAGATTTTCTCACCATCTGATGCCCAGGTAATATACTTTATATCTTCCTTATCCAATTCCCTTCTTAATACCATGTGGAGATATAATATCGCTTTGACGGTTGCTCCCGATATTTTATAGGCTTGACCAAGATAAAAAAGGACATAGGTGAACATATCTTGCAGAGTATCCGAATTGAGTGAATCCAGTAAAGACAGAGTTGGGAACTTTTCTACAGAGATTTGACTTCCATTGTCATCATTTTTGAATTTGTGATACAATTTCTCCGCTTTCACTAAAAGCTCCAAAGCTTGACTTTGCTTATCCCTACAAGTCCAAAATAGGAGAAAAGTAAAAACTAATAAAGATCAAGAAATATTCTAATATTTAAATAATATTAGAATATTACATAAAAATACAATACTAACCGTTCTGAACAGACTATAGCAAAACGAGTGTGCTCGTAAATATACATAAAATGTATTCGCTTGAATCCAGCCTTAATTTCATCGATATTGCTATTTTCTGAATTTTGTATGACAAGTTGTATGGTCGATAGGCATCTAAAAATTAGATGAGAATTTAAAGATTTTGAATTAATTCAAATAAAATCAAGTATAATATTTGTATTTATTGTGTACACAGTAAATACTAAATACATATTATGTATACATAGGTAGAAACTCAACTGTTTGTGGTACTTTTCTGATTGTCCGAATTCTTCACATTGCTCATACCATTTTGCCAGAGATGATTTAGAATGTACCAAGGCGAATTGAAGACGAAATTTCATAACAGGATTTGTATCATAAGTCCGGAGAATTGTCATCATTTGTTCATGGATGGGAAGGACAGTCTCGATTGCTGTATATATATTTTTGAAAGGCTCTTCTCGAAGTGGACTAGGCTGGGATACAAGATTGGCATTTGTTTTGATTATTTTTGCCCATTGCAAAATTTTGTTTTCCAAATCCACATCATCAAATACATTGTGTTCCCCTGCTGTAATTTCTAAAACCTCGTCTCTTTGTGCCATTGTGAATCAGTAATCTAGGAAATTAAACAACATGAGTTCGATCACAAATTAAGCTCTTTAATTAACAATAAGTAACCGGAGTAGTGAATAGAATATTATATTTCAATTACACATAAAAATGTAAACATGAACTCGAATTGAAAGTCGTAGACAACGAGACTACGACGCAAATCTGAATCACCAACACTCTAAAATAAGTATTTGAATAATAATAATAATTCCATGAATATATACAAGATTGAATTGATTGAAAAAAGGAAACTAGAAATACTTCGAATACACTATAAACCACATTCAATTCATTTTTAAAAATAAACACTATATTTATATTAATTAATCGTCACTGAATATGAGGAGTACTTTCTGTACTTTTTTAATGAAAGTCTTTACATAAAGACTTTGAGACAGCATTGAATTTTGTGACTGTTTTCCCTTCGCGCTTTCAAAGTCAAAAAATGTCGTATTTGTGTCTGTCGTATTTTGATATCAGAAAAAAAACATTGTTGATTTGAAGGAAATTTGTTCGGATAATATTAATAAATTTCATGCAAAAACGTTCCTTTGAAAATTGAGTTTCATTACATAACCATCATTAGAATGTGCACAAATTAGTGAACAACAGTGTTATTTAAATTAGTTGAAAAAACAAAAGTACTTACTGCTCGTGAACACACGTAGTGTTTAATATGTGTATACCGAGTTGGGGCTTTCAGTCAACGAAAGTACATTTGTTAAAAGTTTGCCCAATTTTTGCATAAAATATTATACAAATTCACATATCATTCAAAAGTGAATTTTTCTTGTATGAAAACACATTTTTGTGTTAACTATTTTTAATAGTTACAGTTTAGTGAATATCATTTTATTTATATATTTACACAACAATGCTGGATCTTATTTCTTCAAAGTACCCGTGATGATTGTTGGACAGCAAACCCTGCGAATATGAATCACAATTTTCAAGGAATAGATGATCCAAGTGGAGAAATTTAAGCATTTGAAACATCAACCACATTAAAATATCTTTGACTGTTTTTGCACGGAAAATCAAGGGGTAAGAATATTTTACTAAGAATCTATACACGTATGACATATTTTACTGTGTATTGCATTTTAGATGGTATATACTATATAGTACGTCAAAACTCTAACGCGAATAACTAATAATAATTTATTATGTTTGCAGATCTACCACAATGAGTTGGCCTGAAGATAATGGAGATGGAACATATCCCAACAGTTCAGTCAACGAAGAGGAGCTTTTTGTATTTGGTTATGGATGTAAAATATTTCGAGATGATGAGAAAGCAACATGGATTGACGAAGGAAAGCATTTAATACCCTGGATGGGTGATAGTGAGCTTCTAATTGACAGATATGATGGTCGGGGAGCTTTAATGGATTTGAAAAGTTACGAACCACCGTTGGAAGGAGCAGATTATTTAACTGGACTCACGCCTGAAGAACTTCATGCTGAAAAACTATGTGAGGAAGAAAGATTTCGAGATTTCAATGAAGATGAAGAATTTAATGAAACGTCATATCAAGAGGCAGAATTTAAAAGACTTCAGATGGCTGTCAATGAGATGAGTTCTGGATATTCAGAAGGAGTAGGACATGTCAATGAAGCAAAGACTCATACAAATAATAGTACTAAAGAATATGGTTCAGTTGGCTATCAATACAGTGATAATGTAATGTCAATGGGACCAGAACCTAAAAAGTTTCAAGATGAATTACCATATACTCAACCTCCTGAACTAGCCATACCTCCAGCAATCCTTCATCCATTAACAATGAAAAGTCACGCAATAATTGAAAAAACGGCCAAATTCATTGGAAGTCAAGGAACCCAAATGGAAATAATTCTCAAAACAAAACAAGCTAAAAATCCACAGTTTGATTTTTTGAGTCATAATGATCCATTAAATCCTTACTACAAATTTCTAGTTTATGCAATAAAATCAAATTTGTATAAACCTCCAGATGAAATTCCATATCCTGATGATTCTTCTTCAAATGGAAGTGGAAATGAAAATGATGAAAATTCATCAGATGGAGACGATGGCTATCTTCATCCTAGTCTTATTAAAAAATCATCAGATATAAATAAATTTATTCCCAGAGTAAATTTAAAACCATCAACAAATTGTGCATATTCTATGTTGGTTTCCAAAATCCAAGAAGTTTCAAGTGATAATAAATCTTCCCCAAATTCTCAAACTCCTGCAGTAAATGAAGTAATACCAAATTCCGACCCCAATTCTATTCCAACAACTACAATAACAACTCAACCAATTAAAGTCAACTCCATGCCCCATTCTCAAGAACAACTTATAATTGAAAAAATGGCAAATTATGTCATCAAGAATGGACCAGATTTTGAAATGATGGCAAGAACGAAAGGGGATCCTCGTTTTGCATTTCTCGACGCGGACCACGAACATAATTGGTACTACGTATCATGCAAAGAAAGGTATACATTAGAAGCCAATGCTGTTGTGGCTTCTAAAGGATTTGTTAGTTATAAAGAAAGCTTGGATAAGAACACGTCTGCTGCACAACAATTATCAACAGCTCCTCTAACATCTTACTCTTCCGTCTCAACTCCACCATCCTCAAATTCAAATAGTTCCACAACTGGTAGTGAAGAGAGTCATAAACAAAGGGCAAACCACTACGCTTCCACCGTTCATAAACCAAGAAATACTAAAGATGTTTTACAAACCACAAAAGTAAAGAATGAAAAAGAAAAGTTGATTAAATTTTCTTCTACTCTATCTAATTTTGCCGCTGTATTAAAGCAAAAAAGTGTAGAAGAAGAATCTAATAATGACAAAATGGATCAATATTCTCCAACAAATGATGCAAACGTCTCGGGGGATAATGGAGTTAAAGAAAAAATTGACGAGGAGGAAATTCGACGTTTGAGAGAAGAGAGAAAAAGAAAAGCAGCTATATTTCTTCAAGGTCTCAAAAAAACTCATCCTGTAATATCAAATTCACAACAACAACAACAACAGCAGCAACAAGTGCAGACAAATGTTATATCAACAACTACCGAAGTGGATTCAGATGTAGAGTCAATTCCATCACCAACAGTGTTTAAAGAAAAAGTTCAAATTACTATACCCTTCTCAGAAACACCAAATCATTTAAGTAAACTTAAAAATGAACTTTCAAGTGATTTGACCGGCTCATCCGAAATAAAGAAAGATCCGCTTCAAGATCGTTTAAAATCTACTGGGGATTTAAAGGGCAGTGATAAATTGAATGATGATAATGAAAGAGATAAAAATGATCGCTCAAATCGAAATCGTCGTCGACGACGAAGTAGAAGCCGCCACAGAAGATCTCGCTCATCCAGTCTTTCTGAGTCTAATGACGGATCTTCATCCTCCTCTTCGTCTTCCCCCAAACGAAAAAAATCTAAACGGAGGCATTCCAAAAGAAGTCATAAGAGAGATAGGTCGAGGTCAAAAAAATCTAAAAAAAGGCGTCATTGATTATCGACTTTTCAATTCATAAAATTAACTAATATCATAAAGACTATGTGCTTATATAATGCCATTATGCTAAAAGTTTTTGTACATAACATAAAATGTATCTATAAACATTTGTAGGTATTTTGCATACCATTGACTATTGGTGCCTTACTCAAACTACAGCTAAAAACATGTTGCAGTTACTTTCAAAACACTAGTTCAAGAAATCGGCAGCTAAATTGCATTTCATTTTTGTAATCTTCGTTAAAGAGTTATTTCAACTTTCAAATATTATATTTTTAAAGAGTTAAATATTTTTACTCTGATTGCGTGTGAAATTCACACTGTGAATATTATTATGTTTTATTTTCCAGCTCAATATGATACGGTATTTATTGCATTTTATTGTATTTAATGATATAGGACATTAAGTACTACATTACCATGCAAGTACATTATTTATTTCACTAGCTTGGAATTGGATGTTTTCCCCAGTATTTAATTTAATAAATTCAAGAAATGTGATTTATCAGATATTTTATGTAAAATTGCAATCAGAAGAAACGATGAAGAATAGCATTGAATAAGGAATACCTAAAACTACCTACGTATAGCATATTACCACTTATAGTTAAAACAGTTAATTTTAGTAACAATTTTTGAAATAACAACTAGGTAAATATCTAAGATAGGTCAGAAGGGCTTTTACAAGCATGCTCGTCGCCCAGCGGGTTTTAATAAATAAAATCATATTTTATACAAACTCCAAACGAGAGAAATGATTTTATGGCTTTAATTATATAAAAAGCGAAGTGTTTTCGAACAAATTATCCAAAATTTATTGAGCTTCAGAACTTTCTTTGACTTTTTGCACATCAGATTCATTTATTTTTATCACGAATGCATATAAACACATAATTGGTGTTTTTATATTACGAATTCATCACTTTCGTTAAATCTCCGTAGAAAATACTTTCATCCGAACAACCAACAATAATGACTAATTGCGATTGCACGCATAACAAAGTCATACATTTTTTAACAAGTAACGCGTATAGAGGTTGCGAATCTATTGGTAAGATGTGAATATTCAAGTATTCAAGCTAAAAAGGACTAGGGAAGAATAACCTTTCAAAAACGTTTGCGTTTTAAAAAAAAACATTTCATTCAACTGTAACATTAGAAAAACAAAACTTTACATGGGATTACAGCGCTTAGTTATAGTTATTTATAACAATATACAAATCATAATAAATTATCAAAACAAAAAACACTGACACGTATTCTTAGCACACGAAAGTAACCTTGAATTAAGTTTTGGACCAAAACTTTTGGTTATCCATAAATTCTAACCTCTTAACCTAATTTTGTTAACTTAGTTTTTATCAAACATCTTTCAGCTCTGGTTTTATGTATAATACAAAGCGCAAATAGAAATATATATTTAATGTGTTAAATTTGATACTGTAGGATATATTTTTAAAAACTGTATCGGCCCCTTTCCCTTCTCACTCTTTCTTCAAAAGACAGCAATTTTTGTTCGTGGAGTGACGATCAAATCATCGTCCAATGTAAGGAGGACCATGAAAGAGAAAAACATTGCTCCAGCAGACAGGAAATGCCAACTGTATGGACACATCACAGGAAATTAGGGTACATGGAAATGAAAGATATTTTTAAACAATGAACTTTTGTTTTCTAAAACGTTTGAGTTTCTCTTTACCTATCGTGATAATCAAACAGAAGAAATAGACATTCTCTATTGAAAGTACGAGATTCCGCCGGCGTCATTTGCCAGGATGTGGATTTTTTGAACATAAATATAAAAAGCGACGAGTTCCACAGTATTGTCGAAAACAATATGTAAAGGCCCGGCTGCACTAGAATTTTTTCCCGGTGAGTAAGCTAGAAAGCGCATTTATAAGTTAGTACTTAAGGACTCCAAATCAATTTTTAAATGATACTATTTGCAAATGTACTATTTACATAGTTATGATTTTAAACCATACGTACCTTCATAACTATGTAGAAAGTAATATAGAGTAACAAATTTGCCATGAATATGAGCAAAAGGTGAGAGGCAAAATCGTTGCTTCTCTTGTAGACTCCAAACCCTGCGATGGCCCAATTAACTGAATTTGCAAGAACTAGTAATATCATTCTATCCATGTACAACGGACGTAGGCATAATAACGGGCTGGTCATACAGTCGCTCTTCCAAGTCAAGTAGACTCGTTGGAAAATACCTATGTCTGTGCGTGAAAAAATGCAAATTAAAATTTAGCTACAGGATCACTAGGATCATTGAGAAAATTTTAAAATGATCATGATTTAATTATGAATTTTTATCAAGCTTACCTAAACGCCATCTCCCTAAGTAGTATATTTGGACGGAGAGAAATAAGCACACGGAAACATGAAGCGTTGTAAAAAATATCCAAAAGTAAATACTTCCAGCCATCACACCCAAAACTCCAAGTAATACTGCAATTTGAGAAACAAAACAAAATCATAATTCTCCCCTCGACTTGAAAATGGACAACTTGAAAATGTGCAAAAAAACCTACCAACAATAGCGAGAGCAGCAAATGTCATGTATCTGTGGGAAAGTCATTTCAAGCCATTTTATATTTTGAAAGTATTGTCACCATGTGGGGCAAATACATTGAATATGTATATCAATCTTACGCGCTTGCATTAATATCCGGATGCCTCGTCTGGTAGATTTTCAGTATGCACAAAATTGAGTTTACATACATGAAACATGTATCAAATTGGAAATTTGAAGCTGACGGACATACATGATAGCACCCAGAGAGAAAACCTTCCATGATCTGATAGAAAATTAGTAAGCAAGTTAAGTCAAATCATCTCATTAGTGAGAAATATTTAGTATTTCATAAATAGATTATAAATTTACCAAAGCCACACCCATGGCATAAAAAAGTCCATAATGACGAGGTATGCCATAGTGCTAAAAGATTAATCAAATCGTTACATACAACACTAAGTAAATGTTAATTTATTCCACCAAACGGTAACATTATGTTGTGAAAACTTACGGTATCGAGTACCATGCCATTGGTCCGTAATAATAGCTTTCCCTGTATCCGATCTCTTCTAGCAACAAGCAAAATAAACAAAATTCCTAGCATTACATAACCAATGTTTGAAAAAACATGGTTAAAATCACTCAAGATCCATAGGGGATGAGAGCAAAGATAATTGTAATAACACAAGTCTTGATTTCCCGAAGTATGTAGCACCTGTAATTTTCAACGTTATGTATGTAGTATACGACATTTTAAAAAATGAAATGCGATAGTAATTTTAATTTCATATCCTCTTACTTTCTGATAAGTAAAGACAAGTTGTACAACAGGAAGGGCATAAAAAACGGCCACTGTAAGTAAAGTCCATAAGTAAAGTTGAGCTTTCTTCCCCAAAACTCGGGGATTCTTTCGAGCCAAAGCCGCAACACACAAGTACGTATTTGTTCTGTCACGCAAAAGTAAAAAAATTATGCATTAATTAATAATATGGTTTCATACAATCGAGTATTGGTTGCATATTCCAGGAATATGTTTGAATTTTTATTATTTTTATAAAACTATACTGAATTCGTCCATACCGAAAAATATCTTTTTCTCTGTCCATATCTGTCATCATGTCTATATCAGTCTCATCTAACGAAGAATCCGAATCCAACCAATGTGTTTGTGACGTGGAGGCTGTATTTTGATCGAAATCTTCTTGAGCTCTCTGTGATTTATCACCGATATTCGGTGTAGACGTAATAGCAGCTCTTGGCCCTGAAATTATTGGTGATTGTTCGCTGGTTTGCTGTTGTCCATCGATTTCTTCTATTTCTCTTTCATTATTCTGACTATCCACAGCCTCCTCAATAGGAAATTCAATAGGAGAATTTCTACAAATCAAAAATGTTATTGCTTCATCATAGTGTAAACCATAAATGCAAAATTCAACCTGAAATGTTGTTATATCGTTTTCAGTATTAAAGAATGAAAAGTATGTAAACCGTAGGCTTACTTGAACATGTAGCAACATGAAATAAGAAATGCAATTAAATAGAACATGAAAAACCCAGCAAATGTTCCGAAAATTGCGATCACATACATGGAATCTGTAATTTTTTCCTTTACAAAGAATTGCACTTTTTTTACTCTTGGAATATTTTTTTCTGTGATGAGACGTGCATTTTTTGTGCACCGAGTGTCATCAGAATGTACAACAAAGACGACGTAGAAACCCAGCGGAAAATCTTGTTTCTAGTTTATAACAGAATTGATCGATTTAGGCATTGCTATTACTAGTAGATATAGACAAAAACATGAAGAATGGCATAATTGTGAAAATTAAGATAACTTCATACTAAAATTGTCATTCCTGCTTTCGTCATCATAGTCTGCCAGTAGCCTTCAAACTGTACATTGTTTTGTTGATCTAAAACTGGACACTAAAAACATGTAATGGAAATTTTAGGCATACTACACAGTAAATTTTTCCTTCCACGCGGCATAATAAATAATATCAATTTACAATTGAATACAATGTTAATTACCGACACATTCTGCACTGAGACGGTCATGCACATAGTTTCCTCCGATAAAACTTCAAGTAACACATATTTGGCCGTAAAAGGAGGAAATACAAATTGAAAGAATCTAGGAGACGGTGGTGATACTTCTGTGTGATGTGGCTCGTTTAAACTTTAAAGAAGGAAAGATATAAACATGATATTTCAATATTTTCTTAAGAGTAATACAATAAGTTTCAAGTTATTAATACTGATAAAAGATTTATCATTAACGCATTACTTACTTTATAATAAAATTTGGTTCGATTGTGACAACTATAGAAAAGGGCACACTTATGACGGATGATGTTGAGACGCTAACAAACACTGTTTGCTCACCCACTCTAGATTTACTATTAAAGACATCGTTACATAAAGTGCGACTAGCTTCGCGATATTTTATCCTGCGTAAATTAATCCCCAAAAATTTAACAAATTAATTTCGTTTGCTTATTAATCATCATACAACAAATCAACTTACTATAAGTACATGCTTATGTTGCATATAATCATAATTATAAGATATGAATATTTTATCTTTCAATTACTTTTCCTTCCCAATTTTCGCTAGGACGGGTAGCTCTAGTGAAAAAAAAATCACTCATAAACTTACAAAGGTTATTATGATTTGCAACATACTTTAAGTATGATACTTATATATATAAATAGACCTTTATATGGTTGATTAATTTATTTTATTTAATAAAAGGCACATAAAAAAGAATGAATACAAAAAACTCACCCCAAGACAAAACTTGCTTTTGCTGTCTCACCTGATGGAACACACAAGTAAATGCTAAATCTATATGTGTACTATAACAAAAGTATTATAATACAAATAATAATTACTCACGACAAACATAATGGGAAAATCGGGATCCGCTTCTTCCCAGCTTTCAACATGAACTCGAATGTCGCCAGACTAAAGAAACCGAACAATGTAATGATATATAAATTGCATGGAAATTAATACGTACTTATACATACAATAATAAAAATGTGTAATTACATAAAGTACAATTTATAAAAAATATAAATATAAACTTACATAAGAACCATTCTGAATTTCAGACTTATTGAAGGTGTATTGATAGACGATTTCAATACTACTATTGACAGATCTAGTATCTCGTTCTCCAACTTCTCCTGCTACAACTTCCGTGTGGAATGGGATAATTTTGATGCCCGAAGCATTGGCAGATATCAGCCAAATATTGAAGGATATTAAACAAAGACAAGATGACAAGAATGCCATGGATTTAGTTGCCTTCATGTTCAAGGAACGGTAGTAGTAGTAGTTACCATTTCAGAATTAAATACTTAACCTTTAAAATACCATGTAATATATAGTATAAGTATATATTTCTCGATGTCAAGTCTTCATCGGATCTATAAAACACAATATAAATATATATAAATATATGAATTTTCAATAACTTAATTATTGTTGTAAAATAACTGTTACAACTACAACTATACAATATTATTATCAGCTTTTAAAAAGTATAGTAATTAACGAAGGTCTCAATTTCAAATAAAAATAGAGATATCAACAAGGTTAAAGTACACAATTTCATGTCTGTGGATTTAAATGTCTTTTGATTTCAAAGTTTTCTTTTATAAATTTTAACTAACAAACCTACAGCGGCTATAGTATAGCCTGATACCAACAACGTTTGAAAGTTAATTCCCACAGTCTTTAAGTTATAGTAATATCATGTTATGTTACTGTGATATCGCATATAATGAAATTAGTTTAAACTTTTTACTTGCATATACAAATGCATACATGTACGTATTTGCGTACTCTGTTGAGATAATTGATGGTTGCGAACGGATACTTGGTGATGACAGATAAGACTTCACGTCAATGTTACATGTAATACAACTACATCGAATCCATACGCACTATATATATCTGTCCATATCGCGTGATGAATTTTGTACGACCAACATGACTCATTTTAATATTTTACTATCTGACCTACAATCATAATAGAAAAAAAAGTTCATGGCTTATTACCTGAATAGTAATAGTAATGCTCCTACTTATATATATCACATGGATTCTTTATGTCAATTAAAGCGTACTTTAATTTTTTGGGAGTATCAAAGCTTCGTGACTTGAAAATTGTAATTCATATTCGCAGGTTTTGAAGGCTCGTCATCACGGCGTTCATTGTTGCACTTTCCATTATTATATCCAGTTCTTGTGTTTAACTAAAATGATATTCACCAAATGACTCTACAACATATAATTAAATTTTGAATTACTTGTGGTTTGTATTTTATGCAAAAACTTTTAACAAATGTACAATGTATGTACTTACTTTTGTATTGTTTTTTCAACTAATTTAAATAACACTGTTGTTTACTAATTTGTGCACATTCTAATGATGGTTATGTAATAAACTCAATTTTCAAAGGAACGTTTTTGCATGAAATTTATTAATACTATCCGAACACATTTCCTTCAAATCAACAATGTTTTTTTTCTGATATCAAAATACGACAAACAAATACGACATTTTTTGACTTTGAAAGCGCGAAGAGAAACAGTCACAAAATTCAATGCTGTGTCTTTCGTATGCTTTCTTGCGGGTTATAAAACGATCATTGTCTTCATAGTACGGCCTTGGAATTCACATGCAATCAAACGTTTAAAACGATTAACTAAATTCAATTAATACTATACCTACCAAAAAGAAGAATTTTAAACTAGTTATCATAATTTACTTGTTTCTTAATCCAGTCTATAGTGATGGTAATAATCGACATATTCCGATTGAAACAAGGTGAAAGCTATTCTTCTTTCCTTTCCGTAGAAAACAGCGTGTACTTTCTCCTTGTACGGACAATATATATATAGGCCTATACACATTGAATTGAGTATGTATTCAGATTTCAACTGAATAGGTAATAGATACATAGATAACTCATACATAATACATAACTAATACACAGATAGATAGGCTATAGCAATAGATAAGCGTATAGCGTATAGATAAGCTATGGCAAAACTAAATTTAGCTTTTAGTTACAACTAATTAACCAGTAAGAATAACTTTGTAACTATTCGACATGCACAAAATCCAACATGTACAACCTTTAACCACTGATGGTGGTTAAACATTCGGATTTTAGTTAGTGAACTAAAAAACATTTTAGTTACCTAAAATTAGTTGTTAAAAAAAATTTTAGTTTGAGACTAAAGTTTTAGTTCACAACTGAATTTTGTTAACAAAACTATAAGGACCACGCAAACATTATATGGAAAAACTGTTTTCTGATGGATTGAGCTCAAATAAGTTGTAGTTGTATAACTAATTTTACTTGACATTTAGTTGTATAACTAGTTTTAGTTGGTTAATTAGTTATAGTTGACAACTAAATTTAGTTAGTTAATTAGTTAACTAAAATTTTTAAAAACTTCTACAGGCAGAAATCTACGAAAATACCAACTCTTGAAAGTCATCGCATACGGGTTCGGGAGTGTGCTTATTTGAACTATCCGCAGAACGCAAGTAATGAAAAAAATTCAACATCCCAGGTACAGAATCTTAGATTAAAGTTCGGATTTTAAAAAAATTCAAATTCCTTGTCATCTTTTACTCCCAAATAAGCGAATGACATTGTCAAATCAGGACAAAAATCATTAAATTCCTAAATTCGGGTCGCACAATTAGTATTTCTCTGATTTTGACTTTGGAATTGAATTCGTCATAATTTTTCAATTCTGAATCGCTGAAGGGCGATAAATAATGTTAAAACAGGTCAAAACACCGAATTCGGGTTTTGCAATTCGGGCGTATCAAATTCTGATTTCGGGTTTCCATTCCCCATGCGTGCTCACCCCGTAAACCGAAAAGCCCCAACTTTAATGGTTCTAGTTGGAGAAAACCCCGAAATTCCCGAATTCGGATTTTTCAAATTCTGATTTCAGATTCGGATTCCTCATGTTGTTTAACCCCAGAAACCAAAAAACAACGAGTTAAATGATACAAGAGAAGAAAACGCCGAAATTCCCAAATTCGGAGTTAGAATTCGGATTTTTTAAATTTTGATTTCGGATTCGAATTCATCATATTTTTTTCCCCGGAAACCCGGAAGGATCAAAGTCAATGATGGGGATATATTTAAATTCATAAATATTTATCGATTTATCAATGAAAAAGAAAATTGCCATTGCCATTGCCAAAAGGCATTTGAATTAAGAAAGGCAAAAAAAGGTATTGAATTATTCCACAAGGCCTTTTATGCCTTTTGCCTATGTATGGATGTAAATAATAAAAGTGTCAAAATAATATAGACTATATAACATGTTGACAAGAATAATTATTACATTTTCAGACGTAGCTAAATTAATTTACCGAGGAGTTTAAAAACAATGTAGCAATAAAACAGACCAATGAATGTGTGCCATGAAACAATTATGTAAATTTTTAAAAATATTTCTACCCGACTTACATGTTTTTAGACTTTCGACATCTTTTGTGTGTAAGTAATGTAAGTCGTAAGTATGACGTTCCATTGAACAAAGAATTCAAGCAAGGTAAAAATTTCAAATGTATGAATATCAAGAGTTTACAAGTAATCCTTCAAAATTGAATGTGGTTTTCTCTATACCTGCGTTCGATCGACATTCGTCCATAAATCTTTTTTGTATAAAAAGTTGTATGATTCTGCTGTGTGGCATGCCTCGTCTCCATTCACTATCCCGAAAATTGAAAAAATACAGCTTCTTATCGTATTTCATTAATTGAAATTATGTACAAATGTAAAAATATATACAGTCGATATATTTATCCGTGGGACTTTTATTTCGAAGCATTGAGTGAAAGTTACTCGATTACGCCATAAGTGAGTGTGTATTCTCCAGTTGCCCCACAAGAAATAAAAGTCTCACGGATAAATTTATCGCCTGTATGTACACACGGGAGCGGATGACTAAGGCAGGAATCAACCACCAGTGGCATCTCCGACTTTTCTTTGATTTTTTAAACGATGAAGACTTTTGAGCCTTTCCCCATTTCATAAATGTTATCCACAATTTCTGAATAAACTATTGTCTGAAGTAATATGTATATTTACTTAATTCGATTTGCCAATAAGATGGCTTATTCGAAGCTAATAAATTAATAAAAATGAAGCAAACATTTAAACTGAGATTTAGGACTTTTCCGTCTCATGTAAATACATATAGAAGAAATGCTCAGTGAAGATTTTTTGATTCCCATTGAAAAACTTTGCTATGTGTAAATACAAATACCTAAGCTACGAGAATTTCAAATGACTCTTATTTATTTTATTCAAATGAGCATAATAGTATTTTGTAGTCCATTCCAATAATATGTACGAAAATAAAGAGTAATGCGAGCAAAAAAAACAGTTATTCTTCTTTTTCTAAAGATTTGTTGATGAATTTGAAGACTTGTAGAGCGCCCAGAGTGCCCAAAAGCCCACCCGCCCAATAAACCCCAACGTGGTCAAAGGATGAAGCTCCTATGCAACCGAATTGCATTGAAGTTGCCAGCACTGGATTAAAATATCCACCGGACAGATCGTAGGCTATTCCAAAAAAAAAGGGAATACAAATTCTAAATGATTACATACATACGCGTTCTGAATTACACTTATAGACTGCACAGCAAAATATTGCTTCACCGCCGTGTTACCACGCGATAGCAGTATTTGACTACCGTTTTGGTAATGAATTTTGC
>JAIUND010001680.1:0-31643 GCA_034699125.1 Gisinianus flammeolus | reverse complement strand
CCCCCCCCCCAAAAATCCTACCCGAATCTTTTCACTTCAGCACTTACATTTTGTCTACATATATCTGCTCTGTGTACATATACTATTTTCTATTCGGCTCTACGTTTGAGGATTGTTAGTTTAAAAGGTTTGAAAAAAAGGGAATTGACAATTGACGATGAAGATGAAGATGACGATACGGAAATTGAGTGTGTAGGCGCGGTGGATATAAGAAGGAAAGTGGGAAGGAGGGTTCAGAATTGAGAATTGTAGACGGGGAAAAAGCAATTGATAGATATAGAAACTGTAGTTGAGAGGAAATGGCGATGAAGTTCACATGTAAAGAGTAAAGAGAGAGAGAGAGAGTAAAGAGAGTGAAAGACTCTGGAGAATGTGAAGAGACGTGAAGATTGTGGCTGACTACTTAAAAGCCGAAGGAATGACTAGACTTCTTATTTTGTTAATATGTATATAATTGAGTCTCGGCCTTGTGGGAAGGAAACGGAACGGAAGGAAAGAAGAAGAAATAAGAGGAAGAAGACGACCAAGAAGAAGAAAAAGGGGGGAAAAGAAAAGGCGAATTCGTATTCGAATAGGGAATGCATACGAAGGAAGTTGAACTAAACTTTCTTTCTTTGTGTGTGTGTGTGTGGGGGGGGGGGCTTCTTCTTTTTTCTCATCTTTTCCCTTCCCTTTCGTCTACTCAAATGTGAGCTCCAATGGGAGAGGAATTGGATATTCGATAGAGAACACTGTTCTTTCCAATCCAGAAATTTATTGTCACTCTATCATCAAATTAAAAACGCTATCCGCTATCGGATGCGCCTCATAGAAATCGAAATCACGTCTGAAAAGTTGACAGGAAAATTTTCTTCCTGTTTGACATATTGCTCTGCAATTTCTCTGCCTCCTTTCATTCACATCCACATCTTCAAAATACACTCCTCGGAACGCCACAAAGTAGTTTCTGTCGTGGAAGGAAGGGAAGAGGAAAGCAGAAACTCACAGACTTAGACTGAACTCTCCGAGTACAAGTGTGTGTGTGTGTAGTTGGGCATTGTAAATAGAATGACTTTTTACAGATATTTTCATACATAGAGCATGAGAGTACTTGCTACGATTACGAAATACCAATGTGGATCTTGGATTGTGTATGTCTGTGGAAATTTCCAGGGAAGGAACAGTCAGTCCAACTCCAAGGCACACACACACACATTTATTACTATACGAGCGTAAATGGAGGGATGTACATTTGCTTATACATGTATGCAAGGAAACGTGGATGAATGGTTGCATAGGCTACATAGTTTCCTCTGTGCGTTTGTGTGCGTAAGGCTCAGGCCACATAGTAAAGCTAAAGCCCAAGTCCAAAATCAAGCCAACATAACATAACATAACGTAAGTTGGCAGGGAAAGGAGAAGCCAAGGCATTCTTTCACTCCTAAGTAATTCTTGACTTGGTAAGTTGCAAACTGGAAGCAGGAGCGTCTCGGCGCCCTTTCCCTTCGTTTTCCCTCTTTTTCTCTCAAACTCAAACTAGTAGGAGAAGAAGCAGAAGCAGAAACAGAACTGAAGAAAAGCTCATGGAGAAAATTTTAACACACCACTTCCGAATGCGATGTAGGATTTCCCTCCAGCTAGTTTTAACACTTTTTTCATATTTGATGCTTTTATGTGATTTTCCGTCCTTTGCTTAGCGTCTATTCACCTTCACTCTGTCTCTCTCTTTCTCTCTGTGCACAATTCAACTTTTTTTTTTTTGAGTTGCGTCTTCATATGTGCAATATGCAATATGCTACATATATAGCGAAATGAGAAGAGAAAGCTTTCACATTCGTATACTCGCATATGTAAAGGAGTAGTTGTATATCTAAGAGTGGCTGCCACTTGTCTTATTTCTCCAGTTGAATGGCGGCTTGTCTGTGCATAAATATATCATGTGTCTATGTCTGTGTGTGTGTGTGTGATGGCAGAGTCCAAAGTCGGAGAGAGAGAGAGAGCGAGCCCAAGTGAAAGCCAAGCCAAAACCAACAACATGGGAGAAGTAGTTTTTTCAGCTTTAGCTTTAGTCTAACTTGGCCAAATATACATATAGATATCCTCTACCGTCTCCACTCTTCACTCTCCACATTGTACACACATATAAAACTTGTAGTTGCATATTCCTGAGGTTTCAAGTGTGTCTTTTCTGGCTGACTGTGGTATTCGGATCGGGAATAATACCTCAAGTAGCTTTTTGCATTTTTATTTCCCAGTGCCCGACGCCAGAGAGAGAGAGAGAGAGAGAAGGAGAGAGTGACTCATTTTTATGGCCTTTCTACTTTTTCTTTAGTATTCATTTGCTCATTCAAAAAGAAGCCGTCGATCCTTTCAATTTCTCTTCCGGCTTAAGTTTTCCCTTCTTCCTTTTCCCGTCGTCTCTTCTCGTGGTCGTGGTCTTGCGAGTATTTCTTGGGAAAGTCTAGAGAATCTAAATTCTTCAACTTGTGTGAAGACGAAGACGAAGGCGACGACGAAGAAGAAGAAGAAGAAAATGGGGACGTGCAGGCTGATTGAGAGAGGAAACCTCTGTATTTTGTACTCTGGATTTTCCATGTGTATGCATACATCAGTATATGCTACATTCTAAACTCCTAAACTCTACATTTGGTGATTTTCATCAAAGTATTGTAGAAAGTAGTGGACGAGAAAGCTGTAGGGTATTTTTGTGTTTTCCTCGTGCAAAGAATCTACGATTTCCCCAACTTTCCCCGTCCGACTCTCTCTCTCTCGCTCTTTCTCTCTCCCCTTTTGTTTTGCGTAATTAAGTCGATCAATCAAATGTATGTTTTTTTATGTATGGCAAGCCTTATCGACATTTACACCTTTTTGCTCCGGGCGTCCTGTAGATTAATGAGTCGAGTTGCAGTTTCTCTCTTCATCTGTCTCTCTCTCTCTCTCTCTCTGTTGGTTTTCCTCCCCCTCAAGAAGGTTTCACTGGGAAATTTCCAACAGCCAACTTTGCTACAATATGTGGAAGCAATGGAATCTCTTGTGTACAACTCAGAGAGATAGAGAGAGACCACTATGAAAAAGCTCATGTAATAGATAAGAACTGACTTTTGGTTCAGTGTCGGTCCATGTGTCTGTTCACTCACACACACACACACACTCACACACACTCACACACACTCACACACACTCACACACACACACACACACACACACACACACACATCGAAATAGAAATAGACACAGTACAATAGAGATAATGTATGAGTGAGGACTAGATGGTCTAGGGGTTATTTGGTATATATCAGTGTCCATGCATAATCCCACACATACATAACTAAAACTAGCGAGACTAGCACTAGCTGTCAGACTTGACAAGCTAGCCAACTTGTATCAGACACAGAGTGGAAGCCGGAGAGAGAGAACAGAGAGGGAGAAAGGGAGAGAGGGAAGGATGGAAAATAGAAATAGAAATAGCCCAAGAGAAAGGTTTCCTGGGACGGAGGAATAACAATATCAGAGCTCTCTGCTGATGCAAGCTATTGTAAGTTTGACAGTTCCTTTAACTTTACTTTTCAATTTTTTGGCGCACTTCCTCTTTTCTCTCTCTCTCTCTCTTTCACTCTCTCTTGTGGAGAACGGAGAAAGGAGAGAGAGAAATAAATAGAAAAAACGAAACTGAGCTGACTTTGTTGGACTTGAGAATTGAGAATTGAAGATTGTGAATTGCGGATTGAGAATTGAGAATTGAGACTTTTTTCTTCTATGGTATTTACAGTAAAATTATGTAGTGAAAGTCTTGTATGTAAAGGCAAACGCAAACTCAAACTCAAATAAAAAAAAAAAAACTCTGGCTCTGAGTTGACTTGACTTGGCTGGCGCTACAAAACAACAATTGGAAGATATAAATCATTTTTTTTTTGGCTTTCATTATTTTCTTTTCTTGGCTTCAGTGTTACAAGGAAAGAAGGGGAAAGAGTGAGAGAGTTAAGCGATAGGCCAGCACATCAATTAGGTTGGATTCGTGGATAGGACGAAAAACCAAGATGGATATTTATTTTACTCATATCTTTAACCATTTATCCTCATATACATCATATAATATATCTTATATATACGATAAAATATATGATATGTTCACAGTCCACGTTTCCTTCCTTCCTTTCTTTCTCTCTTACTGGAGTCACAAAAAACTTGTTTTCCTATGGTGAAAGTCCACTTTCACTTTCAACTTTTAACTTGTTTCGCTATCATTCCGATGTAAATCTTCCAACTCCGTTTCATTTACTTTCTTCTCCTTCTTTCTCCCCAGATTTACACATACAATTTTTGTGCGTACATCTTCATGTGAGGGGGAGCCTTTTTCTCTTTTTTTTCTTTTTTTGTCAAAGTCAAAATTTTATATTTATGTTTTCAAAAATAATGAATTGTCCCCATTTTATTCGTAGTCGCCGTCATAGTCGTAGTCCCAGTGACTCTCCCTTATCGCAACTTGTTTTGTCTGCTCGGTCATATATTTTATATACACATTTTTTTTTGAAGTCGACTCCTCGTCAGATCATGGTGAGAATCAGGGGGAGACCAAAAAGACCTTGGCAGGATTTCAGCACAGCTCGCACAAAACAAAATGCATTTTTTGATACAGGTTTGTGTAATATATCATGTATGTACGATATTTATTGACACGTCAAGATATTACCGGAACAGCTCGGACTTTCAGACATTCAAATGTTTTGCTTATCAATAAATGATGACGTTTACCACGTTTTCAACGTCCAAAAAAATAAAAATAAAAATAAAATAAAAATATCCTTTGATGGATTTTGAGTTTAATTATCTTCTTCCTTTCTCCTTTTTGAATTGAATGAATTTGAATGAATTTTATATCATATATATGGAAAAGTTTGAGCGGTTTCTTTACGAGGAAAAATAATATGGGATATTTCTATTGTCTATTTTGAGATTGTGTGGTTCGTGTTTGCCTTTTTATTATTATTATGTTTTGATGGAGGGAATGAGTGCAAATCGTGTGCGTGGTGTTTATGTGTACTTTTCCCCTTTTTTTCTTGATTTCATGTGGTCTTACCATTCATTTATTGACTTGAGAGCTTATAAAAAGCTCCCCAACCATTATGTGCACCATTACTGAATGAAATATTGACGTATATACTTTAATGTATGCCCGAGTTATTTTGCAAGTTTTGCAAAAAAATAAAAAGAAACAGCATCTTGGTGGCCGAAGGAAAATGGCAATTATCAACTATAAAATCCTCTAACTTTTGCGCTCTATATAAAAGAGCTGTAAAAGCAAGCAGTGGCTGTACATAGATAAAGTGTCAGTTTGGTGGAGGGAGCTTAAAAACATTCAAACTCTCTCTCTGTCTCTTCAAAACTAATCTACAGTTTTTGAAGACTTAAAAAACAGTTGATGGTCCTCATCAAATGAACGAGCAAACGGCGTCTCAAAGACAATTATTTTTCCTCCCCTATCGTTTGTGAATGTGAATGTGTGTGTTTGAGATAGTTTAGGAATTTAATGAAAATCAAGTGGGTTGGAAGATTTTTACTACTGTGAGTGATGCATCGTCGACTAACGACCCAGCAGCAGCATCTCCAGAATCCAGAATTTCCTCTCTCACTTTAAACCATTTAATGATGTAGAAGGGCGAGAATTTTACTTTTCCTTGTCTCTTTCCTCCAGTAATTCCCAACGAAATTAGTTTAATTCCCCCGTAATAAATAAAATAAATTCGACGTTCCCCCCATGAAAAAGCCATGGAAAAATCAGACAAAATGTACATCCATATTTGACTTCATTTATCCGTATTGCAATTTTGAAATTGACATTGACATTATTCTCCGAGTCCAAACATTTATTTGGTTTTTTATTTGTGTATGTATTATGTATATAATGAAAAATATGTTGAATGGAAAGGGGAACATGATGAAAATTTAAAATATCTGCATATATATGTAGCAATGGAGATTGAGTGACGGTGGTGTGCAAGAAGAAAGTAAAAATAATGAGATTTACTGTTTTGCGTACATTGAATTTCCTCTTCCTCACCCAGTATATAGACTTTGACATGTCAAGAAGGACAGAAGGACAGAATAAACGGGAAATACAGAGTCAAAATGAAAGGGAACATGGAGAAACGAAAAGAGAAAAAAAAAAGAATTGGAAATGAAACATAATAATGTAATACTGAAAAATGATATAGTTCCCCGACATGTTGGATTTAAGTTGAAATGAAGTGAAATGCTGGAAGGGAAGGGGGTAAATGTATATGTAAGTGTGTGTGTATTTTTTTTTCGTTAACACATGGAGCGGATATGAAGTGTGTTTTCTCTCTCTTTCTCCCTCTCTCTCTCCTCGCTTCTGCTTTTATGCCATGAAAATGAGATATCAATCTAATTACCGTTGAGTTCGTTTTCCACAGGATATTGCGAGCACGAGTCGTTAGACAGTCTTCACAATTTTCCCTCGTTCTCTCTATTTCTCCGTCTATGACTGACTGTCTCATTCCTCCAGAGTTGTTGTGTTTCTGTTGTGCTGTTTCGTGCGACCACGTTTACATGGTCGTATGTATGTATGAACGTGTGCATGTACACCCAAAATTCTACAGTCTAAAGTCAACAGTTTGGTTTAGTCAAGTGCAATTCAGTGTGTGTAGAAAAAAATACTGGGAAAAGTTTGGAACCCCTTCCTCTCAAAAAAAAAAAGTTGATACAAGAAGCGATACAAATAAGGTGGACCCACGCCCATCATTAGGAAAATTATCAAAATAGTGTAATATACTTTTGAATTGACGCTCTGACGTAATATGTGGCTGTCTTTTAGCCTCGTCTTATCCCCATTCTCAATTTCTCCACTCTCCATTTCTCTTTCTCTGTACATGCAAAAGGTCTCCGAGTTTTTTTTAAAACTCATATTAAATTTAATATTTCTTATGTGCAATGTGTAGCGCTGTACACAGTCAGTTTATTAAGATACACACGCAACTTCTCTCTCTCTCCCTCTCTCCCTCTCTCTCTCCATCACACACAAACACACGAATGTATCCTTTTCATTTCAAATCCATTCAGAAGAAATTCTGTAAAAAAATGTTGTTGGTTTTTGCAAACAAAATAGAAATAGAAATAAACGAGAAAGAGAGAGAGAGAGAGAGAAAGTAGTTTTTTTGGAGTCTCTTGGAATGAAAAGTGTACGTGATGCCGTGAGATAGAGCGGTAGGTACAGATGGAGTATAGTCTATAGTGCGGAGTCTACATAACGCGTATACTTATGTAAACGTTTGCTCACTTATCGTGGGTAATAATGTAATTTTATTTCTCAACTCGGAGCATGTGACGGAGTTTTTTTCCCTTTTCCATGAAAACCATACAAATACACACACACACACACAAGCACACATAATATATTACGTTTTGGTATTCCTATTTGAATTTCTTAACTCTCTCTCTCTCTCTCTCTCGTTCATATTCTGCTCCATTCCATTTCCACTTAAACACAACCTAATTTACTTTCCCAACCAGCTCCAGGATATTTTCTGCTGCATTTACATTTCCTTTCTATCAATCTCTGTGGCAGTTGTATTTTTCTTCTATTTTTTTTTCTCTCTCTCTCTCTCTCTCCCTCGTCGTCTTCGTCTACTTTTCCCGTTTTTTCCCTTTTCTTCTTCGTCTTCGTCTTCTTCTTGTTACTTTTTATCTGTATCCGATTCCTTTTCTATGATTGGGAATTTTTTCAAGTCTAGTTTATTTTAAAGAGAGAAAAAATGTCTCTCTTTCTCTCTTCTAAAGGAAGCTTCCAGTTAAATTTAATTAAAACGTTAAATAAGATTTCCTGGGAATGTGTATTCCCCAGTCACCATTCAATTCACAGTCTCGCCAACCATCAAATAGTCAATTTAATCTGGAGAAAGATTGTGGAGAAAAGTTGACAGGAATTTTTTATACATGTACATATTTCTAAATATATCGTACATATGATTTTGCAACTACTTACAATTGTATTGCTGAAAATAAAATCTTATTCGTTTGTAAAGTAAATGAAGGGAATCCTTTTAATGTTTGAAAGTACAGATATTCCCTATAAATTATCAGCTATATAGTAAAAACAAAAAAACTAAAAATGGAGAGTAAATCTTTGGCTGAGGAAGAATAAAAGGAAAATATGATTATGTTTTTTTATTTGTGTGTGTGTGAATTAATGGTTTTGGATTTATCCTTGTTATCGTCTCCATTCCTTAATGTTAGAACTGTGTATGGAGAGGTTGATGCTCAAATGTAAGTTGCATTAAAATATATGAGTGGCTCATTTTCCTCACCAAAGGCGCTTAAATATTTTATGAGAGTGAGTCAAGCTCATATTTTATATCCACACACACACACACACAATTCCACTCATAGTTTTAGATCTCTTTGAATGAGGAGACGACTTGAAAGAGTTGTGAAAGTGGGAATTGGATGAAATTAAATAGGAGGACAAATTTCTCTTTCACTGTCTTTCCTCTCTCTCTCTCTCTCTTTCTCTCTCTCCTATTCTTTTATTGGTATTAGAAAATGTTCCAGAGGTTCTTTTGATGAAGAGGCCATGGATTTTGTGATAGGAGACAGAATGAGAATGGCAAGAGAGAGAGAGAGACAGAGAGAAAGAGTGGTTGAAGGTGATACTGATAGTTGAGTGTATTGTCATTCCGTATACGTGTAGATGAGAGACTGTTTGTGAAAGTCAAAGTCTAGAGTTCTTGAGAGAGAAAGAAAGAGAGAGAGAGAGAGAAAAGTCTCATAGAGAACAAAAGTGTCCCGAAAATTTCACCATCGTCACATCATAGGAAATAGGCTCAAATTTTTTTTGTTTCTTTCTCTCTCTCTCAGTCTTTGTCTTATAAGAAGGGAAAAGAAATGCCGAGAGTGACTTTCCTTGCATTTCATCTTCGCCCAGAATGACATGAAGATAATGTCGTCGAATGTAGAGACAGACAGAGAGAGAGAGAGAGTGTGTGTGAGAGAGAAAGGGGTGGAGTAATCCAAAGCTCGTGTAATGTACATGCATGCCTATACAGATAACTCACACTGTAAGTTCACACAAATTGCATGAAATATAAACGTGACATCCCAATGCACTTGCGGATTTGGTTGTCTTTCAAATACCGCGGACCTTCGCTTTCTTTTCTTCTTCCTTTCCCTTTTCTCTCTCCCTCTCTTGATAGTTCCACTTTAGTGTTATCTGGGAATCACTCTTTCTTATACCCATAGACACTATATATAGACAATATGAAAGGAGACAGTCTCTTTGCCTCCCCCTTCTTGCCTGCCTCAAACAGAACTAATACCACCACACAGCTTCATCCTTCATCGTGTGTAGAGCGGGAAAAAAAACCTGAACTCGTCTCTTTTCCCTTTACTGTTTCTTTCATCGTCGTCATTGTCCTCCTTTCAGAGGAATCCACCCGCGCCATGTGTATGTGGATGGTGAAAAAGTGTGAATGGTAAATGTTGAATGTGTGGATTCATTCTCTGTCCCATTTTCAATTCTGACGATGATATGGGGATGTTCCAAGTAGGAGTGAGAGAAAGCCCATCTTTTCCTTGAAAAAGCTACATGAAAAGGCTTCCTGTCAAAATGTCACCAAATAAGGACTTTAAACTTGTACTTTATTCTCAACTCAAAATATCTCCTCTATTTCCATCTTTCTCTATCTTCTCTCTCTTTCGTTCCCTCCCTATCGAAATCACCTCCACACTCTCCACTGTAACTACCATCAAATAAGAATGAAACAAAAAACAAACTATAAAATGGTGGAATAAACAGACTCCAATTCACTTTGATCTGTACACATTATTCTTCCTCTCATCTCCTTTCATCTTATGTTGACCACACACAATTTCACATTTACAACATCATTCCAGTTTCAATCGTCATCAACATCAGAGACACAAAAAAACTGGCACTGTACGAAATTGGAATTTCAAATGAGCACCTCTGAAAAATTTAGTTTGATCCTTAATTAAACTGCAAAAAAAAAATACCCAAACCTTCTTTTCCTTCTGATTGTGCATGAACAAAAAATGGAAACACGTTCTCAGAATTCAAGATAGCGATTTGTATGTGTGTGTGTGAAGTGAATGGAAGTAAAAAGGTTATCGCAAACTGAATTTTCCTGGATTTTATGCCTCGAGTAGTGATAGTGACACAAGAGTATCAGTTATGATGCGAGCATTGGTATTTTTCCATTTCCCAAGTGTTTATGCATATGAATATGTGAAGACAACACATACGCACTTCACTTTTCACTTGTGACCAAGGCATTCAAAACCATATGCATTTCTGTGTAGGTTTCTTGTGTGTGTGTGTGTGTTTGAGTCACTCGTTTCCCCATATGTCAAGAGATATTCTGTGTGTGTGTAGGTATGTATCTGTGTGTGTGAGTCTGGTTGGTGGGGGAAGATGTACAGATCAGGGGAAAGTGTTGCCATCACATCCACTTTATCGTGTCCTGTTGAGCTGCATCAAGTGAATCCGGGCAGGGAAAGTGTGAGTCAGCAATCATGCAGCAACAATTCAATATCCTTTTCCTTCACGTCTTATGTAACTATTTGACTACGCGTCACCTATCTCATATCTCCGTCCCACTTTCACCCACTCCACCACTATGGAACTATGGAGAAAGAAAAAACTCAACCATGTACATATGTCACTCTGTGTACTAGAGTCTAGGGAGTCCAGGCTCTATTCCCAGTTTTATTATTATGGATTTTACAGTGTACGTGTACATCCATATAACCATATGTAGGTATATGTACATACGATAGAATATGGAATATGGATGTACAGGGAATTTTTAAGTTTCAGTTTTCCTTGAATCTTCAATGTTGAATCTTGAATGTTGAACGAGGAACGGTGAAAGCGTGCTTTTTTTGGTTGGGAGTTTATAATACTACGTATAGAGAGAGAGAGACAGAGAGAGAATATAAACATAGTGAGAGAGAGAGGGACTTTCGTTTCGTTTCACGGGAGGTAAGTACGCGGATCTTAATGCATATTTCCTGGGTAATCCTCAGTGTAAACATGGATTTTCCAACCGTATTCTTTTGGGCTGGCTTGTGAAAGATGAGTTATGGTAGTTTTATCAGTTGCTGTTGCTGTTTCCCTCACTGTACTTCATGGTCTTAACCACTATAATGTTTTCATTCTCCATACACACACACACACACACACACAAAATTCAATACCATCCCTCCAGACTACCTTCACACAACTACAACTATCCGTATACAGGCAGACCAGGACTACACGAAACAACGTTCATATTCCCATATTTTCCATAAAATCACACACAAACTACACGCACACACACACTCACACGCGCCAAGACGCTGTAAAAAAGGGAAAAAAGAAGCAAGACATTTTTTGAGAAAAAAATAATAAAAAAATAGTGAGTACGAGGAAGCTCTAAGCTTTGATATAAGCCAAGAAACATTTTCATCCTAATCCCTGTCATCCAAATGGTGTCATCATCTATCAAACGATTGTATTCATGCCTTCTCTTCCCTTCTCTTCTCTTCTCTCTTCCTCTGATAGTTGTCTGACAGCTTCACAGATTTACAAAAAAAAAAAAAATGGAAATTCAAATCTCAAGATAATACACAGAAAAAAGTCATAAAGGAAAGTATTTCGTGTCTGTATTTTTTCTGTGTCATATAGAATTCAGATTTTGGAATTTGAAATTCCGTTTTACTTGGGGGGGGGGGGGGGATGCACGGAGTAAGAAGAAATTTGTGTTGTACAAAATTCGGAATTGAGGACATGACAGAAAGGACAGATATGTGTGTGTATGGGAGAGGGAAAAATAATTCATTTTCCTTCGGGGGACTTGTTTTTTAATATATGAAAGAAATTTTTAGGGAACTTGGACTTGAGAGAAGAGAAGAGAAAGAATGTTAAATGAAACAGGGAACTGATTCCGATTCAAATTAAATTTATATTGTATAATTTTTGTGGGCGTGAGGCGAGAAGGAAAGTTGGTTATCTTTGCTCTCTAATTACCATGCATATTTTCTGAAGTTCTCGCTTAATTTTTCTCCACGCTTTCTCCCCACTCAAAAACACCCCAAAAAAAAGTAAAGTTACGATTTACGCCAACTGCCAAAAAAAACTTACAACAAGAGAGAGAGAAAGGGAGAGCGAGAGAGGGAGAGAGAGAGAGAGAAAGGGTGGCAGGATGAGGAAAAGTAAAGTAAAGTTTTTTCAATTGTAATTGTGTGCAAGTGGAAATTCATTCTATGTCAGATAAGGAAGAAGAGAAAGCTTTTTTAATTAATGAAGAAAAGGAGGAGAAGAAGGTGAATAGTAAATGGAATTTTTTTTCGTCGGGGCTTCCTTAGTTTTTGTCTATGAAAAATCTAAATGAAATCCAAAGGAAATGTACTAGTTACTTTGGCTCTCCTTGCCTTTTATCCGTCTTATTCCAAGAACGTGGATATGCATCATAGATTTGTGTGCGTCGGGCATGAGAACCAACTCGTCTGTGTGAAACCCTAACATTTCTCAACGCCTACGCATAGACTGTACTCACCTAGGTACATATATATTTATTTTGATCATACGTCACCGTTGGTTAGTCCGGGGGAAAACGTTCATTTTTCATGATTTGCTTCCAAACTTTCCAACACTGGAAAACGTCAACATGTGTTCACCACTAAATGTTTTATCGTTACTCAAACACTACATTTATAAATAATGTACTTTCTGGACTTTCCGAGTCAGCGAATAAAAATGGAGAGAAGAATTTGTTTTTTTAGGGTCATGACAGGAAGTTATTATTACAATTTAATTCTATACCCGATTGTCTTTATTGATTTGAGATTGGACTTGCAATACAGATTAAGATTACAGATAACAGAGATTTGTGTAACATTTCACATTGCAAATGGCATCTCTGTCGAAGACAAACTATATTATTATTATTATTATAGCAGGAGAAACCTGTACAATATTTATTAGCAAATCCCAGCATTTTGATCTATTAAATAGGATTTTCAAGTAGTTCAATTGGACTCTTAGATTTTGGATTTTGAATTTCACCATTTTTGGAGGAAATATAAACCGAGTAAATATTTCAAACTTGTCCTTTTCACCCTCTAAAATATTTACTCTTTTGTTCATGTACTTAAACGTCGACATTTTCTTCATCTCTTTGAAGTGAAGAGATGTATAAAAAAATACTTATAAGAAAATATCAGATTGATTGTGAGTTGAGGAGATTGATAGATGGATACATTGCCAATCATGATGGAGAAATATGTTATGTCGGTAAATATTGTCTAGATACCAGAGAGAGAGAGAGAGAGAGAGAGAGAGAGAGAGGGAGAGAGAGAGAAGGAAAGAGAAAGTCTCAAAAAGGGTTTGCATATATTTACTCTAGTAAAGCCTTTACTTCCTTACTTCTTAGTAAATACACGCCCATATACACCGAGAAAGACTATCACTGTCTTAGCAGTGAAGGAGAAAGGTTTTGCTTTTTTCCCTCTTCCGTTTCAAGTCCTCAGTTTCTAGGAGACGTGAAGTTGGTAGTGGCTAGAGTCATGTTTCTCTCAGCTTTCCTTCCGTACTTTCTCCGTATCCACAACATGGGTTCAAGCGTGAGCTCGTGTCATGTGTGCGTATGTGTGTATGCGTTGTATGTGTGCAATCTATGGGAAAGGAAAGTCTGTGGAAATCCACAGTTTGAGAAAGGAAAACGTTGTCTACATCCCCTTTCTCCATGAAAGATAATCGGATTGAGTATTGCTCTTTGCTATGGACTCTATAAAGTTCATATTTACAATGGTTTTTGGATTCCACTTTCTTATTTTTGAATTCTCTCTCTCTCTCTCTCTACCTCTTTCTCTCATGTGTGTATGCACAGCTAAGTAGCTAGAGAGATGAAGAGGAAGAAGAAAAAAAGGAGTAGCCTCTCTCTCTCTCTCTCTTTCTCTCATATTATATTGTTAGCTTAGGGAAAGAGAAAACATGGTAAAAGTTTAATACACACACACAGTCTGTATATTTACGATATGGAGGATGGGACTGCGGTAGGTAACTTTTTCAAAAAGAATGTCCATGTGGTGTACATGTATTTATACACATACTGTATACAGACACAGCTTTAGGAGAGGTTGCTAGGTAAAATGAGTATATATATATATCGTATGTGTGTGTATTTTGTATTTTCTCGGGTACATTGTCTGTCTCTATTCTTTCTCTTTCTTGAAACCATTTCATTGAATCCTTCTTGGTAATTTGGTAAGATCCTTGAGTTTTCCATAGGAGGAGGAGGAGGGGAAAAGAAGAGGAGAGTAAGATGAAGACAAAGAAGAGAGGATAAAATGGAAGGAGATACATTTCCTTGAAATCCCTTCAATTTCCATCATCATCCTCTCATCGAACTCAACAACTGAAAGAAAATGTTTGTCATTTTCATTCTCCGATGTCTCTCGCAACAATTCATGAAAGAATCATTTTGAGATTTTTGTGAGGCTTTTCTCTCATTTTCTCCAATTCTTTCCCTTGTCCTTGTACAATTTGTTATGCTCTTCAAGTATTTCCTTCAATGTATTTTTCCGAGTTGTGGAATATGCATATATTTTCCCCCTTCTTATTTTTTTTTTTGTGCGTACCAAAAAAAAAATACAAAAGAATATCAATGGAGAATTAAATTAATAATCTGTTGAAAGGGTTTGGAATTTGAGGGTCCACCGTCCACATGTTTTATTCTTTATTGAAGCAATAAACTGATAAGTGAACGTTTCATTACACTGATGGATTTCCTTTCCACACAGTCAAATGTGAACCATTTACTGTTATTTACTTTAGAATTATAGAAATTGTGAGAGAAATTTCCTTTCCAGCTACATAGTTTGATGAGCCTCATATTTTTTCGTACAAACATAGCGTATAGTAATTATAATTAAATTAAGGAAGTTTCCCTCAGTCATTTCAAAATGAATTTCCCAGTGGCATTTCATGCCATTCCGTAATATGTAAGTAATTAGCAAGAGTCAATATGAAAAACAGTGTGTGTGGGGCGTGACGAGTAAAAAATGAGTTTGAGTATCCACAGATAATTCCACATTTCACATCCCACATTGGTTGCTTTGACTTTTTTTTTTTTGTAATTAATAGTGCTTCAGCATGTTGACGAGAGCCGGAGATACATTAGCTCTGTATCATCTTGTTGTTGTTGACGAGCATGTTCTGTGTTCTGTGTTCTGTGTTGGCCGTAGTCTAAATCTTAAAGGCAACAAGAAGACGATGAAACTACAAACTGCAAACGACGCAGTGGTGTCAACACATGAACATCACACGCATCAAAGAAATCCATTAGAATGGAGGATTAGAAAATAGAAAAGGAGAGAGAGAGCATGGGAAAACTGTAGAATGCACTCGGGACTCGTTCGTCGTCGTCGTCGTCTTGAGTGACAGTTGCTAATGAAATAACTCAAATGAAGAGAGAGTCCAGTAAACAAAGAGGCTTACAAAAGGTGTTTTCCCCTAAATTAAGTGAAGGAAGAAAAAATATACAATATAGAAATGGGACGAGTTGCTTCCTTTTCCATGTAATCCCTTGTATTGTATTGTGTGGCTATGTATTGTCTATTTATAATTCATGATGGCCATAAGAGTTCAAAGTCCCTGTCTTTTTTTGCTAGGTGCTTTTATTAATTTTGTAGGAAAAGAGAGAACGAGAGAGAGAGAGAGAGAGAGAGAGAAAGAGAAAGAGGACTTGAGGGTTGTCTGTAGTTCTGTAGTGAGGAGTCCACTCTCATCATGATAGTGGTGTTAAGTAGATTAACAGAGTGGAAGTAATAGAAAGGCAGCAATAGAAATGGGACAATGCTCCTGAAATATGTATAGAATTAAAGTAAAAGTTAACGTTTTTTATGAGGTGGAGTATTTTTTTGTGTTTGTGTTTGTGTTTTTTGAGGTTGAGGTTCATGCTGTTCATTTTCATGTTGTTCATGTCCTCAGATTGAATTCCGAGTACAGTTTCCACCCCAAACATACAAAAACTATATAGTATAAAAAACAGGAAAGAGAGAGGAAAGTACATGGGGAAAGAGGGAAAGAGTCCAAAGAGTCATAACAAAAAGAAAATAAAGTAAAAACTCTTTGGTTTTGGTTTCTAGTACTTTAAGAAAATCGGACGAAGACAGATAAGGAGAAAGAGAAAGAGGAGGAAGGAATGGAGAAAAATCTTACTTGACTTTGCTTTCAAAATAATGAAAAGGGTTCTTATTAATTAAGATACAATGGCCAACATAAAGTTGGGCAAAAGACAGTGAGAGAGAGGAAGAGAGGAATGGAAAGAGAAAAGGAAAGAGGAAGAGCGAGAGAGAAATAGAGGCACGCCTGCCTTTTATTTTATTTTTCCTTGCTGCACTCTGCTCTCTTCTGCTCACTCACTCACTCACACACTCACTCACTCACTTCCTTTTGCTTCCCTGCCCATTCCAATTCCATATCGACAATCTACAACATAGTTTCTATCTCATTTCCAAAAGCGTTTTAGTTTTGTCTGTTTTTGGTGGGGAAAGAGAGAAAGAGAGGAGAGTATGTGGATATATGTGTATCAGTACTCAGTACCTATGTATTGTGTGTGTCTTCCGCTATGGTTTCGATGAGAGAATGCATTATTACTTCAATAGTAATACAGAGAGAGTACACATGTGTGTGAATGTAGACTGTCTCGTATGTACAGTATCAGTAAATGATATGGCACATTATGCTCATACTCAATTCTATCGTATTTGTAGATGTAGATGTGGAACACACACATAAAGAGCCGAAGACTCACGATCAGACAGACAGAGACAGAGAAAGATTTCAGTTGAAAAAATTGATCAGGAAAATAGCCTCTCTCTTTCTCTCTTCTTTTCTCCCATTCCCATTCCGATATTTTCTTTTTCTTCTTCTTGCTCGAAATATTTCTTTCCCCTTTTTCCCCTTCAACTTGACTGTAGAAATGGTAAAACTTGCTTAAGATTTGCAACGGTTGGACGTCTGATAACATAACGGCCTTCCAAGTATCCATATGCATGTCCGTGCAAGTGAAAGACTTAAATACATGATTTACTTTAATGCAGAAAAACTTATTCCATTAGTACCTTCATTCGTTGGAGCTATTGTGTAAATCCTTTGCCCAATTTCTTATGGATTCCTTGCTCTCTCTCTCCTCAGCTCTGTCTTTCTCTGTATGTACATGGTCCATTGATAGCTGTATTTGTTCTATGTTTTCCTTCAAGTTGAGCTGACTTCATTGGCAATTGCATGTGTTCACTTATATATATATGTGTGTATGTGTGTGTGTAGAGGTGGGGAATATAAAGATAGTGGTAGTGATGCAATGCTGGCTGTCTCGAGTTCTTGGGAGAGCCACACATTCATGTCCGTGTGAGTTATTCTTCGTGTACGAGTCTAGACTGTGTATGTATGTGTGTAGTGTATCTGTATGTGTATGTGTTTGTTCCAGTTCTTCTGATTCGGATTCTCCAGTTCTCTTCCTCCATGTGTAAAAGGCAGATGAGCCAACTTTTTCTGTCTCTCCCTTTTAGCAAAGTTGATAAAGAAGAAAGCCCAAAGCCATATAATTCTGTGGTACATTACATAACAACACATAACCATTCAATACATATATATGTATATGTATCTGTAATTCATAGTGATAAGACATATGTACAGACTCTGTGTACTACAGATATATAAGGGGAAATTATGAAATAAGAGGAAGAATGTATAGCCAGAGACTCCGGAAGCAGACCTCATCTCCGTCATATCATGTCATAGGAGTGGAAGGAGAGAGGGAGGAAGGGAGAGAAAGCACTGCTCAGAATAATATTTTCTCATGGTGAGCAATAGAATCACAAAGCTTTTGTTTTATGTAACCACAGAAACAAAAGATCATTGACTAATCCAAGAGTTCCCCAATTACACGCAAATGAAAGAGAGAGAGTGGAACAAAACTTCATAGGTTTGTTTGTTTTGTCCCTTGAAGGCAAGTGGCGATGGAATACAAATACAAATAGATATCAACTGACTCTGACTGGAGCTTCATTTGCCAATGACAGACAGTGAACCGTCTGGATTCATTTCCTATGACTCTGTCAATTGAATCCTAAGCAAATTCCAACTTGTAAATTGTCTATGGATCACTATACAATGCAAATACACATAAAACAGACAGGGTTTATTAACTACAGTCTAGTTTTTTCTATCTTTACATGGAATGAGACGGAATTGTAATTTGTCGATGTAGTCGCAGTCTGGTTGGTAGAAAAAAACATGGAAAACGTATAAGAACTTGTGACTCACAATCAGACTTTTGCAATGGCGTCTGACCCAAATATCGTATTTGTGTATTTGTACTTGTATATGCTTGGGTTTGTCGTAAATGAGTAAAATGAGTAAACAGAGGCTGATTGTGAAATGTCTCATATGAATGTGAATGTGAATGTGTATGAATGTGTCATTGTAGGGGTTTTATAGAGATACATTTTGTTGTGTATTTATGTATGTATGTATGTAGAGCTAGAAAAGAGGAAGTGATTGACGTTGAAAAGGATGCCCCAAGATGTAATGATGATTTGAGTAGAAAATGAATCAATTTGGGAAATGTAATCCAAGTACATGAATGTACTTAATGTATCGTCTATAGACGGAAAGGATTTGTTTGGTTGGTGTATCTGCATCTGCATGGCATCCACATACATGGACATTGAGTTGAATTTGAAGTAGTGAGGATCTGTATGCATAGTTGAATGACTGCTATAATCTAATATCTAATGCGCTGGCACAATCTCTCTCTCTCTCTCTCTCTCAATCTTTCGCTCCTCTTCCCATCTCATCTCATCTCCACTGACGATTTACTTCAGAGTAATATTTGTCATTACCAGTTTTGGCTCCTTTTCCTTTCCCTTTTACCAAACTACAGACATTTTCATTTTCTCAATGTAAAGTGTAGCATATAATGGTGTAAGTTTATTCCTTATACAGTTAATCTTGAATGTGTGTAGACGAATTACCTCGATGGTTGGTTGGTAGTTGAGACTCTCTCACATCCTCGTCATTTGCTCATTCCCCATTTACCATTTACCATTTGCCAAAGTCTGTACTTCTAAGTTATACTTGGAGTTGGAGTACTTGGAATATCACTGCAAATACGAATACAAATACTTGTATCGTATATATGGAGCATAATAAAGGATCATGATTTTGTTGAGAGAGATGAAAAGATGATGATCATGTGTACAGCTTAGCGTTAGTGTTCCGTACGATATATATATATATTTGTGACGCATGGTCCACCGAGCTTGAATCAATTTTCAAAGCCGATTCCGTTCGTTCAGATGAGGTCTCATCCCTTTCCCCATCCTTTCCTCATCGTCTAGAATCTAGAACCATAAATGCTAATACATCCTCTCTCTGTCTTTTGTTTGAATATCAACATGTTTGAATAAATGCGTATGCCATAACCATCTCTCTCACTCCCAACATGATCGTTTAGACGACCATTTTTTTTACGTGTACGGATATTACGTGGGCGACAAATGTCCATGGAAATGTTTCCTTCGTGCATGTCATATTTTTCAGCCTTTTTTACCCGCAATATTCAACTGTGTGTGTGTATGTTAAAAGGCACGTGGATTTTGTACGTAGAAAGTGGGTGAAATGTGAAGTGAAATGAGATGAATGTATTTGAAATGGGGATTTGGGATTACGGTGGGAAAGGATTAGAGCTTGTAGAATTATTCCATGATGAATTGACTGTGGAGAAAACATGAGTTTTCACTTGCGATTAGTAAATTGAATTTCTTCTCGAAACTGTAAATGTGTAGGCCACAAGATTAATTTCTTGAGTACAAATAGTAATTTAAAGTCCGACTTTCACATGATGGTAGATTTATGTTGCGAAACTGGGGAAGCTGAGAAGCTGGGTGTGTTTGTGTGTATGTGTGAGTTTATGCGGATTTCGAATTCGGATTTGAGAAGTTAAAGTCAATGTTTACGCTCATTAAAAGGGAATCGGAGAGAGAGAGAGAGAGAGAGAGAGAGAGAGAGAGAGAGAGAGAGAGAGAGAGAGAGATAGAGAGAGAGAGAGAGAGAGAGAGAGAGAGAAATGGGAAGCGTTACCACTGTGTACATACATATTCACATCATATCTGCAGTGTAAAGAGTAAAGTCGATATTGTACGTGTAAAAAGAGGGGGTAAACGAGTTTTGAACGAAGACCCTCGACCAAAGACTGAACCTTGGCTAACAACTTTAATTGGTTCAGTCAAAAGTTGGTTGAAAATTAAGAGTTTAATGGTTTTAATTAATTCTCTCATTTATCACGAGTTTGACAGTTTTATGGAGAGGCATCAAAAGGAAATATTTCTTGGGCTAGCTCGAGTAATAGGTTTTATTCGGAAGGACGACGAAATTAGGTTTCCTTCTTCTCGCGTGGGTGAGTATTTGAGTATGTAAGTGAGAGAAAGATAGAAAGAGAAAGAGAAAGAGAGAGAGAGAGCGTGTGTGTGTGTATAGATGTATGTTGCGAATATTTTTCTTTTCCAATCCTAGTATACCTGTACAGTGTATAAATACGATAGAAAATGAATGGTATGCTCTCATTCTCTTGCAAGTTTTGGAGGAGGATGGGGAAAGAAGGACGATTCAATTGAGACAAATAAATGATTTGTTCCTTTTTACAACCAGTTGGAGAGCAAGTAGTGGAGAGGAAGGCCATGTAAACAAATATCAGGTACATACCTATGAGAGTTCTCTCTCTCTCTCTCTCTCCATCTCTCTCCGACTCGAAACTAACTGTATGTAGACTCCCTAGGTGAAGAGAAAAGGAAACTTTTCGGTGGCTAATAAGATGACTGGAGGGTTTTATTGGCGTTAAGTGAGCAAATTTATGGTACGTCTCAAGTCCCAGGGCGAACATATTATTTTCATGTATAAGCCTTGTTGTGACTGCATTCTGCCTCTACAAACATCTATTTATATATATACAACACGCGACTATCTACTATCTGAAGATAGAGTTCTGTTCACAGTGTACATGCACACACACTACACACACACAATGTTACATTCGGCCCTCGCCATGGAGCCCTCGACGGAAATATCCCGACCCTACTGCGTACCACATAGTACTCGACTGCTGTACAGTACATACAAAGTAGATACAAAGAGCCAGCTTCTGTCTGTATAACCAAGTCAAACCAATTAAACGGCACTGATCGAAATAAATAACTCTCCTACCACATGAACTCCGTCCGGACTTCCACTCGCCCCTGCTTAAAAACACGTACTGTCTCCCCTTTCTCGTACACACATACACAGATATAGATACAGGAGCTCCCCTACAGAATCGGTACATATCCGACCTCAGTCTCAGTTTGATGATGAATGTCATAGATAATGGGTAGAAACCATGTTTTCTCTTTTGATCTTCTCTCTCTCTCTCTCTCTCTCTTCAAACTCCAACTCCAAAGATCGTCCTCAAATCTTTCACTTGTCCAAACACATAGAAACAGCAATACATACAGAGAATCATTTGACCTCCATGTAAACAAGGAGTTGGCCGCACCTTCTTTCTATACTTTCTATACAGATATACACACGTATTTTATGTGTATGTACGATATAAAATACATTCTACACAGACAATCTACACATTTCCCTATTTCTCTCTGAAAATGTTCAAGAATCTTACAAGAGCTCAACTCTCAACTTGGACTTGGACTTGGACTGGAGCAACCAAACAACTGAAACAACCAAACTTTATTCTTATGA
This sequence comes from Gisinianus flammeolus, assembly GCA_034699125.1. Lineage (NCBI taxonomy): Eukaryota > Metazoa > Arthropoda > Collembola > Symphypleona > Katiannidae > Gisinianus > Gisinianus flammeolus. The sequence continues at coordinate 9,847 of JAIUND010001680.1, read as the reverse complement.
ACATAAATTATACAAGTTTAACTTAAAAGCCCGAGTCAAATTCAAAGCCAACTTTAACTGTTTGCTGGTTGAGTGTGTGTGTGTGTGTGTGTGTGTGTGTGAGTGGAAATGCATTAAATATCTACTGAACTTTGGCTCATCGCGTCTCACATTTATGCATGTATGTACTTATTATGGGATTGGTAGTGTGTTTGAGAGTGTGGGTTAATGCGTTTGTTCGTTTGTTCACGATTCTCAATGCTAATCATTGAGCTCTCTCTCTCTCGTACATACAATCACAGTTTATAGTTCAATGTGTAGAATGTAGATTTGTAGATGTAGAAGACTACTTAAAACGTGTGTGAGTACTTTGTTTGGAACACAATGCAATCTGGAATACGGAAATGAAGAGTACATTGTGAGAACGTTCCTTCTTGAGAGAGCGGAAGAGAGAGAGAGGAAGAGAGAGAGAGGAAGAGAGAGCCGTTATTAGTACAGTTGAAATTAAACATTCCACTAGTTGAAGTCCAAAGGAGTGAATTTTGTTTAAAACCGTCTAGATTCGAGATTATTGCCTTGAGTAAAGTCAACGTTTAGTAATATTGAGATAAATTCAATGTAAACTGATGAACAGACTCCTTCTCCTTCACTTCACATGTAGAGAGTTTTCTGTTACATCTATAAAGTACAATTTATGTGCATTCGAGTATGAGAATGAGAATTCTTCCATAGTAACTAAAAAATGAGAGGGAAATGCTGGTTGTAATTAATACTTTTATTGACTTTGGTTTTATGGGTTTGGTGGAAGTTTTGTGTTCCTCCTAAAAATACTATTCGTATTTTTAGGAGGAGCTGTAAAAAAAGGAGGGGGAAAGTTATTGCGGGAAATGGCAAGGTTTGCTAAAAATATATGACCACATTCTCATTCTAAGTACGTAAGGATCTGTACATACATATATTTCTACCCATATGCTGGATATCCCTCAGTACAATGCATACAGATCGTCTGACTTGTCTGTTTTTGCACTTGATTACCCATTTTGGAATTAGTTTTGAGAATCTTAAGCCTCTCTTTGTCTTTTCCTTCATCATCATCGTCTTCCTTCGTCCTCGTCGTCGTCATCATCTTCTTCACTCATCAGTGAACGTAAACGGTCCTTGTGCCAGGTTAATTACACATGTTTGACTCCAAAAAGGACCGATAAAATCCTCATCTGCACATCTCGCAGGCTTGTGAGAAAAACCGATTTCCAAAGTGAAAACAAATTCTTTCGTTCATTCCCTCACACGTTTGTCTACACAAAACTAAACTTTACTTTCCTCGAATTGGTATAAATTTAATGTAGCGGGATGTCAGTTTCTCTCTGTTCATCATATTAAAATTGACAACTAAAAAAACTAAATTCATACCATGCCATGCCATTTTCAACAACTGGGACAGCTCTCATGTGTATAAAAACATCCTTCAAGTTTTTACTGCTAACTTTTTATGAGCTCAAAGCAACGTTAAAATACGATATATCGTGGCAAATGTGAAAATTCAAACTCTTGTGTCAACTTGTGTGTGAGTCGTAATGTTTTTTTTACATTAAGCATTTTTACCACTAAAATGAAGCTGATTATTTAAAATATTGCTTGTTACTGAAGAGTTTTTCTTTTTTGGTTTTTCGGTTATCACCCCCATGTTGAAATTTTAAAATGATTACAAATGTTAGATTGCTTGGGAGAGTGATGATGTTTTTTTATTTTTGAAAAGCGGGCAATTATATACAGAGAGTTGGGTAAAGATAGTTGGAGAAACTGCTCGATGAGAGCAGTTTAGTTGAAAAGGGAGCCAATTAGTTGTATTTCCTTGGAAGAGAGAGAGAGAGAAAGAGAGTGAACTGAGTTCTAATTTTGTTCAAGTCAAATGAGTTTATTTTCTATGTGAAAGTTAGACAAGATAGATAATGTAAAGCCGTACAAACGTTCATCTTTCGAAACAGAAAACTGTCAACACCAGCTTCGTCGAAACAGATTTAGTACCTTTCAGCATTATTAGCTTATACATCATTGGTGTAAAGCGAGAGAGAGGGAGAGGGAGAAAGAGAGAGAGAGAGAACTCCTCACCTTATGTCAAGTCATTACGACAAGGCACAACGGGCTCTCATCAAAATTTTGTTTGCAAATCCTTTGCCGAGTCACTAATTTCAACTCTTAGATCTGAACAGGAGAGAGAGAGAGAGAAGGGAATGGTAAAGTAATGTACATGTTAATGTATAGGCCCATGACGACTCGAGTAATAAAGAACATCTCATCATCTCTTTTCATTTCTCCTCCGTTCTCTCTCGAATGTAATGTTCATTCATCCCGTTTCCTCAGTACTTCAGCCAGGAGAAGGCCAGGAAAACGAATAAGAGAGAGAGAGAGAGAGAGAAAATGATGTACTTTATATTTTCTATTAGTGCGTTTCTCTTATACTCAAACACATACGTTTTGATTGGTAACATTTTCCCTATTCACCTATTCATATATATTAACGATCTCGTTAGTGCACATGGATTACGAGCCCAAATTCTTAATTTGTATACTTTGAATCGAGCTTAAGCTAACATACTAATTACTTAATTGAAAGTTTAATTTATTCATGAAATACACACGTACGTCGGCTTTCCATTCCCCCCACCTCTCTCTCTCTCTTTCTCTCTCTCATCGGCTTTCCACATCCCAATCTTCCCACGTTCTTTCTCATTCCCACTCCCACTTCCATTTCCTCCTTGAACACAAACTTTTTCTACAGATTTCTCAGACAAACATTGGAGGAGATTGAAGCATGTGAAATATACAGCGAGGGACAAGAACGATAGTCAAACTTTTATTTCACAACTATTTTCAAATGAGTTTAATGAGAACATGGATTTTACTTTTAGTGATAATTAAGTGGATTTTTTTTTTAGTTTTTTTCAATAAAAGTTTTTGAAAATTTCACGACTCCTTTCCCTCCTGTACTTTCCACACGTCTACATATGTCCGCTCCGTCACCCACGAGCCAGGTTTTGTGCATTCATATATATATATATGTATGTATACCTATATCACGAAACTGAAACCTGTGGAATGGAAACTACATAGTTGGGAGTCTTCTTTTATTGAACCATGTACTGCTACATAATATTCTGTATTGGGGTCAATGTCTAGTTCTAGTTTTAGCTGTATAGTTCTCTGACGATAATAATAATAATATTATTCATCCAATGGATTTCTAGTGTATGCGTATTTCATGGCAAACATTAAAAAGTAAAAATAATGGTCAAGGTTCATGTTTACAACTTTTGTTTTATGTTTATTAAAAATACAAAAGTCAAACTTGATATTGTGGATGGTAAAAGTTTCTACTTTCTTTACGGCTTCTAGCGAGAAGTGAGTGAGAGAGAGAGAGAGAGAGAGAGAGAGAGAGAGAGAGAGAGAGAGAGAGAAATATAAACAATTCAGACAACAAGTGAATTTGTATTTGTGAGAGTAAAAAAAGTGAAAGTCATGTTCGAGAGTCATGAAATTTCCCCTTGATTTTCTTTAGCTGTTAGCTGTTGATACGGGGAAAGTTTTGGATGGATTTGACATGGACATGCTTTTTTTTCCCCTTGTGAACTAGTATGGTCAGAGAATGATACTTTCGTGTGAGTTGTTCAATGTTCAATGTTCGTATGTCTTAACTAATGTAACTACCCACTACCCTACTAAATTTATCAGGAGGAAAAGTGTAAAATTTTTATATGTACGGAACTCTAGCTTTCTCTTTCTCTCTCTTTCTCTCTCTCTCCTTCTATTTCCCTTAATAGTCAAATAGAAAATTTCAAGGGATGTACAGTTGAAAGTTATGCGAGTTGCTGTGGAATTATCTCGTCAAAATTTAACGGTCGTAAAGTAATTCCATTAAAATGTGTAATCGTGAATCGTGGCTGCGGAGCTCTACAAATATTTTATTCATTCTTTGTGTTTCGTTTTCGTTTTCGTTTTCGTTTTCGTATTTCCCCTTGGTTCGTCAGGTCAGCTCTCAATTTCCCTTGGCTTTCTTTCCTCTGATGGAGTCAGGGAGAGAGTCTAAAGGCTATACTCTATACTATTGAAAAAATCCAGTGTCGAATTTCCCCATATGTATTCATATGGAGAATGATTGGACCTTTAAATAAATTAAAAGTATGTGAGTAGAGCAGATTAGTTTGGATATTGAACGTATACAGACGAAGACAAAGACACACACACACACACACACATATTCACTTTCACTTTCCCTGTATACACAAGTACAAAATGCGTCACACGATCTAACAAAACAAACCACCTCGTTCAAAAAAATCATACATCAAAACCCGTCATGTAATTTATTTGATTCTTCTTCCAAAAAAAAAAAGAAACAACGACGACTTTCTATTCTTTCTACTTTCCCCTCGCATTCTCAAAAAAAGTTCCTGACCTAAAATGATTAGATTTTATTATTATTACTATTATTATTATTGTATTTTTCTTCTCGTGGTTTATCTGTACATATATTATTATTATTTCAACTTGAGAGTTTTCTACAATATTCCAATTCAACCTATTTTCTTTTTTACTTGTTTATTCAGGGAAAATGGATGGGGGAATGTAAATACGATAGCGTCTGCATCGATTGTACATTGTGCACACACAATCCATATTATCCATATTATACGATTTATATTATATTGTATTATTTCTCTCCAAGTTACTGCCTGAGACTTCAAGTCAAACCCTTACGAAAAACAAAAAAAAAAAAACTTCCTCAGTTGAATCATGTTCAAATGTCATACGTAACTAATCTGACAAATATGATCGATGGCAAACGCAAACCATGTCCAAATCCAAAACTCTCGAACTCGAACCCCGAATCCAAATTCCAAATCATGCAATATATTTCCCGTACCTGCATTTATCTAAAACTATACACAAGCAATACAAATAGAATTTGTATAGGTACATGTATTGTAGAAGTTTTTGTGGTGGAGGGCGAAATGTGGGAAATTGGAATGTGAATATTTTTCCTCGTGGCATATGAGAATGGTCGTCGGCTGTCCTCATCAGATGTACGTGACGCACAAGTTGGATTTAGTTTTGGAATTGAAATTTCAATTTGAAATGTACAAAAGTAACAAGGTAGAGAGAGAGAGAAAGAGAGATTGAGAGAGCCAAAGGGAAATATCTGATGGAATAATAAAATTTTCAAAAGTTGAGGCCTTCGTGGGTGGGTTCCGAATTTTATACATTGTTCGTTGGATATTCAACTGCGTTTTGTGATTGTGTGGCGTGGACTGACTGTGATTTCATACATGTTCATGATTCATGAATTGGAATGTGTTTTGTTTTTCCAAATGAAATTGACATGAAATAAAAGTACGATATACATTTGACTGGTTGACAGTCGACAGTAGACATTCGACAGTGGACTATTGTTTGTAGTTTTTGGTGTTTTTGTGTTTCGGGATAAAATCAGAAGCGAAAGAAAAAAAGGGAATGAGAGCGACATGAGGTTAGGAATGAAAATGGAAAATGAGAGACTACAATAAGTTATTTTATATTATATTCTCAGTCCATCGATCCCATTTATGAAGCAATTTGTACAAATAAACAAGGAGAGAGAGAGAGAGAGAGGGGGAGAAGAAGTATTTCATTGGAGAGTTCAAATAAAAATTTGTCAACGGGAACAGGGCGGCAGTTACGAGAGCGAGAGAGAGAGAAGCATGAATTTGGCAGGTACAGAGCCAATCAATTTATTTTTTTTATTTTTTTTCTACAGAGCTCGGCTATTTATGTGAGGCTTACACGCCAGTTTAGAGGAAAGTATGTGTGTATTGGATGTTGGTTGTCGAATGTATCTTGAGCAAGGAAAAATAAAATTGAATCTCGAAGGAGTTACAGCGAGAGAGAGAGAGAAGGAGAGAGAGAAGGAGAGAGAGAGTCGTTGTCGAGGATAACTGCAGGGGAGTTTTATGTAATGGAAACAGCTCAGGTGCTCTCAAATTTTAGGTGCACACGTCATTGGACTTTTTTTTACACGGACATCACACACACACACACACATACTCACGCAGACACAGACACACATAAAAAGGATTCTGCATCCACATTTGTCCCTTCGTTTCGTTTGTCTCCTTGTTGTTCCTGTTGGAAGTGGAAGTGGGTAGTTGGTACATACTCAACAAGGATTCGTATGATGATTGTGCGTGTACACTTGAATGCTGGCACTGGAACTGGCATGGGCTGCTGCCTCTCTCTCTCTCTCCTGTCTTTTTTCTCTCCTTCTCCTCCTTGGTCGTCGTCGTCGTCGTCTTGGTTGCTAACAAACAATAAGGACAGGAATAAACACAGGCTGGAAATAATACACGTTTATGTGCCGAACCCAAGGTCCATGACATTTTCCCCAGATACAACCAAAAAAAGGAGAAGGAGAAGAAGAAGAAAATATGTTGGTTCGTTTGCTAGCATACGGGCAGTCCTTGTGTCTTCTCTATTCTCTATTCTCCATTCTCTGGTCTCTGTACATTGACATAGACACTAACATTTGGAAGCCCGTTCCTTCTTCTTTTTCCTTTTCCCCGTTGATCCATTTCCCATGGGAGAGTGGAAGAACTGGAGCCAGTCAGCCAGCCAGCCACATTGCCGTCATACTCCTTACTCTTTACCAGAATCCGCTGAGGAGACTACAAGCCAATTTAAAGCCTCAGAAGGAGGAGACCTGTATACCATAAAACACTAAAAAGATTGAAATATTGATCAGTCATCCCTCAAGTGAACACGTATAAGATGGCCTTTCCCCGTCAAATTTCTCGATACTTATACTTGCATACATCATTTTTTTTCCCTTTCCTTTCTTGAGCCTCTTTCCTTTCCTCTTTTTCTTTCCTTCTCTCTCTCGCTCTCGCTCTCTCTCCACAGTTTTACGAAGGAGAAGGAAAAGATGTGGCGCATATGAATATCTGCATACTAATCTCTGTGTGTTTCCCCAGTGAACTCTGTGTGGTGTACAGCAGACGAGGAAGAGGTAAAGCTGCATGGGTATAGTATACAGATGTATTTCCCTGAGGTATGTCCCATTCCTTCCTTCCTTCCTTCCTTCATACCCACATTTCCATACTCCACACTCCAGTCCCTCCGTTCACCTCTAAATATGGTACATTGCTCCTGTTTCTCTCTGTCTGTGTGTTCTCATTCAGTTCAATGCCAAAGGTAGACGAGAGAGAGAGAGAGATAGTGGGCGATATTTCATAACTGCCTCATTCTCGATCCGAGCCATCACTCTGCTGACGATTCTGAGGAGCATAAAACAAAAGCAATGAATATCTTTGTAAAACTTTCAATGTGCATTGTAAAACTGGTGAATAAATACGATAGTCGTGTTCGTGTTCAGCTCAGTTGTGAGTTTCCCTATTTGTATATGTATTTGGATGTATTTTTCCGAGTTTCGAGTCCTATCTGTATTCGTATAAATAAAGGGAGATCCAAGTAAATGTACGAGAAAACACGGATCACAGATACATTTGAATGTGAATGGGAAGAGAGTACGAGTACAGCGTACAGAGTACAGATAGAGATAGTGAAACAGTGGGAGAATGATGGCTCTCGAATTGTACCATTTTTATTAAACTCATAGGCATTAGTAATTGATGTGACGGCCACCATTGAATCTCGTACAAATGTACTTTACAGTTTACACTTACACTCTTCCCATCTTACATTTAGTCAGACACACATTAAACCTTTTAGACTGGAGACTGGAAGTTCCAGTGCATTATGTACTGGCAATATAGTCTGTACGTCTGTATGCACATACGATATGTGATCTTGGATGAAGATTGAACATTGAATTTCCTCCTATTGTCATTGCACATTGTCATCGTCATTGTCATTGTACATACAGATTACATAGTCCATGGTTTAGTATTTGCTAGTATGCCAAGAAGAGGAAGACGAAGAAAAAGAAGAGTTAGAGAGCGCAAGGAGTTCATACTTTCCCATTTTGATTTTATAGCATTTTCTTTTCTCTCTTTTCTTACGGCAAACCGCAAACTGCAATCAAAATTGAAATTTATTATTTTCGTTCCAGTGTCTTTCATCTTATTCTTGTTCATGTGCTCCAGTCGTCGTCGTCGTATTCGTCGTCGTCATTGTTGAGATGGTCTCTTTTTATATTTCATTTTCCTGTACAGCCGGATCTGTATGTATTCTGTATATGCATCCGGATGTACTGATATTTCCACATGTCTATCCGTATTTTCTTATCGTTAGAGAGCTAAAGAGTTCGTGGAGACAGAGAAAACGGCTCCACTCTGCTTTTTCCTCTACAATGTGTCGTCTGTCTGTCGGTCTGTCTGTAAAATGTACACAGAGTAAAGTCATGCGTCTTATTTAGAATAAAATTACCAAGGAAATGTTTCAAACGCATACACAAAAAAAGTGTGTGTTGGTCTCATAAAGCAAAATATGTTTTTCTCTCTTGTTTATTTGAAACTCATTCACAGACTCTACACACATAAATGTGCATACACATATTACACATACACATTTCAACTCGGGGAATGAAATAAAATCGAATTCACAAAAGAGAGAATGAAAAGAAAACGTGGCATTGTCGGTGGGCGCGAATGAGGTGGGTTATTCGCCTCTCTCTCTCTCTCTCTCTCTCTCTCTTGCTCTCCCTCTCGGCTCGATAAAAATATGGAGCCATACAGAAATCCTTCTCTCCATGGGTTTCCATATTTGAACAGAGAAAAAAATATAATAATTTACCTCCTATCGGAATATGAGTAAGGCAGAGACCATTTCATGTATTATATGAACCACCACATAGTCGATTATAGAGTTGTTCAATATTTCTCTCTCTCTCTCTTTCTACAATGAGATTCACAATCATGATAATCCTGTAAAGAAGAAGGGAAGGCGACGGCGAGCATTTTTATATTTTGATGTGAATATGTGTTGTGTACCAATGTGTACACAACACAACGAGTCGACAATCCTCGGCAACGTCTGTTCCTTCTCCATTTCATATTTCAATTCTAAACATAGTCATAGTCATTTTTATATAGGAAATACGAAAATTTGAGAAGGAGAAGGAGAGAGACATGAGTACAAAGATTATTGTATGAAATATAGAGAATTTTTGGACGACTACACAACTTCAACTTCAACTACAACTACAAATACGACTTGAACTGGTTATATTTTCATTTTTTTTACAACACACAGCAGAGCAACAGCAACAGAAAAAAAGTAACAAGGAGGACATTATATCGTAGTTTGGAATTGAAAGTAATATAGCCGAGTAGCACAATAAAGGAAGTGTCACACAAGTTTGAGTAAAAATGACAGCTTTCGTTCCAAGACTCAGCGTGACTCTTTGTGTGATGCGGATAGAATGGTCTCTCTCTCCATGTGTGAGTGTTAGCGTTTCTCTCTCTCTCTCTCTCGCTCTATGTGGAGTTTTGAATCTCTGGACACCAGCAGCAGCAGACATTGAGACCCTGTAATGAAGTATTATCTCATCGTACACAACAAAATGACACGTCCAAAGAGTACATGTAGAAGATTTATCATGTGACCCGGAGTTTCCTTCTCCGTCTTCTCCGTCTTCTTCTTCTTCTGCTTGTCCTTGTTGTTTTTTTTAATACATACTGCACTTGTTTCTGTCGCCTTCATCTTCATTCTCTTTCATCGGCAACCCCGCCATTTATTTTTGTCCTATAAAGAGTTTATTATTTTCTATATTCTTCGTCCTCGTCCTCGTCTTGGCCGTCTAAGATCACACACGACAACAGCAGAATAACATTCATTCTCTTTTTATACAGTTTTACAGTGGAATCCGAGAGAGAGAGAG
>JAIUND010001679.1:0-31649 GCA_034699125.1 Gisinianus flammeolus | reverse complement strand
GTAACTCCGCCCCTTGCTCACTCAAGATTTTTTTCTCGCTAATTCGCTACAGGACACTTCCGGTTGAGACTACAGTAAGTACTTTACAAATCTTTTTATGTGTAGTTTCCGACATAATACTTTATTATCTATTAACCAAATGTCATCATAAGACCGATAAATTTATCATCTTTGTAAACGTGCACGTATCCGAGAGAAATTATTCATCAGATGCAAGTGTTAACAGGTAATCACGCGTAATAAAATAAAAGTATGCGTTTGCATTTCATTTCCAAGTGTATATTTAAATGGGCCAAGTGACACGATTTTCTATTATTGTCTATAGGCTGTGTGGTACTTAACTTATATATAATATACTTATTTAACAACAATGTCTTCAACATTCCCTATTTTCCCCTACCTGTCATCACTGGTGTCCCGAATTCCGGATGTAAATGTGCTACCTCTAAGAATAAGGGCACCCTTCCCGAGACTAGACCTTTTTCTACCGTACTCCATGGACGGGCCGCTTAAGTAAGTGGACATAAGCGTCTGTCCAGTTTTTTTTTGTATGTAAATATGTGTGCAAGTCATAATTAATTTGTTTTGTTTCATTTTTATTTATTCCTGACAGAACTTCAATGAATTTTCTAATACGTTTGGCCTGGTCCACCAAACTTCAGTTACCTCTCCTTATTGCGATAGCTTTCATGGCCTTTGACATCAGATTACAATTAGAAATAAATATATTCTGGGAAAATAATCAGCGTCAAGTGCAAAATAATCCAATGAATGATGATCATTTACTTGAAGGCCAACCTTTAAATAATTTTGCATTCCTGGACCAACTCTTGGATGGCGATGAGGGTGATGATGACGATGAGGAGGAGGAGGAGGATGATGAAGATGAAAGAGAAAGTTTGGCTACTCTAGAAAACACAGATTCGGACTCATCAGTGTATACAGTTAATGATGGGGATGTCTCCGATAATAGTGAATGTTGTAATTTAAATGAGAATAAGAATCTGGATACAACTATACCAAATCAGAATTGTGTGTCACCATTTAGCAACTTTAATAGTGATTCTCAAGACAACAAGGACATTGGGGACTCATTGTTACATTAATATCTATAGAGTATATCTACAATATGTGTGATTATTGAGGGCGATTAGTTACACGGACGTAAAGTTAAAACAAAAATACCAAAGCGGAAAGCTCATCTTGATATTTATATGATACCTTTTACCATGTTTATGTATGTAAAATATAATATTTACTATATTATACCCACAATATAAATTATAGTTGAAAGTTCTCAAAAAAATATCTGATATTCTTCTATTTTCTATAGAAGAGACTCGCTGTCTAATATTCTTCTATAGTGGTCGTCATTGTTGTATTATTAATTTTATTGTTGTTGGTAACTGAGCTGAGCTTTTATGATGATCAATAACATTAGAGATATGGTGATAAGTTTGTATTGTAAGTCTACATATAATGTACCAAAACATTTATAAAAGTTAATTTTTTCAGTATCATGGGTTTTGTTTAACGAGCTAGCACAAACTATATTCAATTTAGAAATCTCTTTTTAAAAGGACAATAATAATTGTTATTTGTTTCGTTCTTTTGGCATAAGAAGCCAAAAGAAGCAATTAAGCAAAATATTGCCTTAGATTTCAAGTAGATTATCAGTTATCAATGCAGAATTAAAGTATGCATACATAAATGTTCTGTATTAACATTTAAAGTACAAACTAGTAAGTACATATTACTTTGTGTAAAAACAAGTATCACTTGCCCACTACAATTTACACACGCATAATGTATTATCCTTTTTGAATTATGGTTTTAAATCTCAACCAATATTCTTTGTTATATGAAATGAATCATGAATGAATTATAAAAGAGACCAAGTCATACACACACACACACAAAACTCGTGGATGTTATCAATAAATCAAAGGGAATTTTCAACGATGAATGCTTTTATTTATTAATTAACAATTTTCTATTATATATAAACATATAATGAACTGCCAGTAGTAGGTAAATATAAATTTATATTTACCTATACTACTGGCAGTTCATTCTTTTGAAATAATCCGACTGTAACATTCATCGTTCGGCATAATTATGTTAATAATTACATGCCCAACATATGTATATGAACAATTGGATTTGAAATATACTCAAGTTATTTATAGGGGATGTGTTGAGACTGTCAAGAACTACATATATACACGTAAGTACATGCATACTGCAGTTCTCATCAGAATTCTCACACTGTCATTGAATGAAATGAAATGAAGGAGAGAAGAAAATCTCGTATAAAGTTAGTTTTTTTGCTATATAATTTCGTAATGTATTTCCCACGGAGGACATCAAATGATAAAGAAGGTTGAAAAACTGGAATATAACACAAATATGTTTGTATACGGTTACGGTCAATATGTAGTGTATAAAAACACAATTTTCGATAGCATCATTAACAATATTTAAGTGAAGGTGGACAGCATTAGGAGCAGAGTACAAACAATATAATATTATGCATAGAAAAAGTGTATGTGCATATGGCAAACGTATATACTGTGTGGCAAAAAAGCTCATTGTGAGAACGAGAGAGCCAATTCCACATGCATTGAACGGAATTTGGAATTGTAATTTTACAAAGTACATACCATATACATAGTGTATAATAATATACAGAGAAGTATTTAGCGATAATATACAGTAAATATTTAAAAGTACTTCAAACTTCAAAAGTAACCTTGTCCGTATTTAGTGTAAAAAACAATACATACCTTGTCTATCGAATGTCGAATTTGAGTTGGTCAACTAACGTGTATAGTAAAGTATACATCACGAAGAATAAGTAAAAGGTAAAAAATATATTTATTCACTCTATAAAATACATTATGAATCACAAATTTTCGTAATTTTGAGTAGGTTTTTTGTACACAATTACAAATTCTCAGTAATATTTACAAAAGCTTTTCTTAAAAGTTTAAAATATATATGTCAGTAATGTCAGTGGGTTTTTCAATCATATGCATTTACAATTTTTACATTGAATGTAGAGATTTTTGATTGAATATTTTTATTTAAATTGTACCAAAAGGTTTGTGTGTTAACTATATTTCTTTGATTTTTCTTTCGGTTGATACAGATTTGACACCTAACATTTAGGACCTCAACAAGAAATTTTCAAAAGCCGCAATATGCCTGGACAGCTAAATTCGTTCCGTCAACTAAATTTCCCCGACAGGGACGAATTTAAGAAAAATGAGGATGGACAAGAAGATGATTTCTTGGCTGATTTCCCACCTGGTAAATATATTTCTTCATCCGATTAAATTCATTGAAGTGATTGCATATATTAAAGTGGTCATTTATAAAACCACATTAATACTTTGCTTAAATATACACATGTTTTAATAGTTATGCGTATATACCTATATATGTATATAGGTCCTTTGGATTTATACAGAAAACACTCGTCTTTCGACTGGAAGGTTCTCAAATTGACAATGGAAGATGAAAAACTTTTAAGATTTAAGGTAATAAGGTATGATAAGATATGAGTGTATTGTATGTGTAATCATTTAAAATCGCAAGTTCCAAGTAACACTATAGCTATATATATCATATATGACATATTATATGTATATACCTATATAGTATATAGTAGTTTCGCACATTTGTACTTTAATAAACTATATCATCTTTTCTCACAAAGCACAAAGTTTGGAAAATTCTGGAAAATGACCCTGTATTTGCTCATTCGCCGACAGAAGTAAGTAGAAATTCCCATTAATTGTTAATATAATCATCATAAAAACATTTTGTTCATTTATATCGTGTACTTCAAAATTGTAACAGAATACCATGGAAGAAGAAAGACGAGTGACGATGGAGAGAGTTCTTCGAGTCTTAGAATACGATTTTCTACCGGAAGACGAGCTCATTGGGGACCCTAGGCTGGTAAAGAAAGATTTACAATTATTTGAAAATAGTTGTATGTATATATTTCAAGTTAAACTCATGATAGTTCATTTCATTTTAATAAAATTGTTTAGATTATATATATACAATGTTAATTAATTAATCTTGCAGAATAATGCTCTGATGGTAGCTTTGGGTCAGTACGACTGGTCCTTAAGTGCCAAGAGGATGCTTCTCATTGATTTTTTTATGAATGCCGTGAGAGGATTGGGGACAGGGCGTCATTACGAATATATTGAACAAGTGGCAAATCTTCAAGTGAGAAACAAATTTTCATCGTTGTTCATCTTTTGGTGTATAGAATTTTCACTTTGGCAAATATCCTACAAATGTATATCCTTCAAATTATCCAATTAATTATCCTATAAATATTTTTGACTCGTGTTTCTTCTGTAGTTACTCGGTTGTTTTGCGTTAACTGAGATGAGCCATGGAACGAATACACGAGGAATGAGAACAAAAGCCACGTACAACCCGAGTCAACAACAGTACATACTGCATACGCCGGACTTTGAAGCTGCAAAGTGCTGGGTGGGTAACTTGGGTGAGTTTACATGAAATGTAATGCATAATGATCTCGAACGAGAGTTATTTATTTAATGACCATAATAATAATGATACTTTATTGTGTTAACTTTCAATTTCAAATAGCCAAAACTGCAACGCATGCCGTTTTATTCGCTCAGTTGTACACTCCTGATGGCCATTGTCATGGTCTTCATACGTTTGTTGTTCCTATTCGAGATGCTAAAACAATGGTGCCTTACCCTGGTGTAGTAATTGGGGATATGGGAGCAAAAATTGGTCTCAATGGTCTCGATAATGGTTACATGATGTTTGACAACTTTGCCATTTCACGTGATTGCCTTCTCAACAAAACAGGAGATGTTACCGTTGACGGTAAATATGTGACTCCGTACAAAGATCCCAACAAGAGATTCGGTAAATTTTTAAATAAACCCCCAATTTCCTAATTAAATACGCATTTAAGCATTTTATTATGGAATGATGGAAAATATTATACATCTCTACAGGTGCTTCTTTGGGAAATTTAAGTGCTGGTAGAGTTGGGATTATTTGCATGTGTGTTGCAAATCTTTGTAAGGCTGTCCCTATTGCTATTCGCTACTCGGCTGTGCGACGACAATTTGGAAATAATGGACAAGAATTGCCAGTTATTGAGTATCAGATGCAGCAGTGGAGACTGTTTCCGTACTTAGCAGCAGCATATGCTTTGAAAAATTTTGGTGATGGTTTGTACAGAGAATATGCATCGTTTGTTATTAGCCAATATGCGGGTGGAGACAAGTCCATATTGGCGATGGCAGGTGAGTTTTATTAACTGATTTACCTATTTCTATATTTTTATTATAATTCCATATTCAACAAATCCATTATTACTATTTCATATTGTTTAATAAATAATATAGGAGCGGAGATCCACGCTTTATCTTCATCAGCTAAACCGCTAGCGGGATGGCTTGCGAGAGATGCAATTCAAGAGTGTCGAGAAGCATGCGGTGGACATGGGTATTTGAGAGCCGCTGGAATCGGTCATTTAAGAAATGACAATGACGCAAACTGTACCTACGAGGGAGATAACAATGTGTTGCTTCAGCAGGCGAGTAATTGGCTGTTATCTATTTGGGCAAATCCGAAAAGAGAAGACATAAGTACGCCACTTGGCTCGACAGGTTTCTTGGGTGACATCAAGGATATTGCTACAAAAAAATTCCGTCCCACAACAGTTCAAGAATTAATGGACCCCTCAATAGTGTTAGATGCTTACAAATGGTTAGTTTGCTGGCTTCTGCAATCAACATCAGAGAAATTTCATAGTGCTCTACAGACAGGAAAAGATGTGTTCACTGCAAGAAATGATTCACAAGTTTATCAAGCTCGTACTTTGAGTTTGGCCTATATTGAACATTATGTTGTGGATCGCTTCAATTTATTCTGTAATCAACCGGAACACACTCCAGAAATTTCTGCAGTACTCAAAAAATTACTCTTATTGTATGGTTTATGGAGTCTCGAAAGACATATGGCAATACTCTATCAAGGAGGTTATACTCAAGGCCCAGTCCCAGCAAATATCATTCGTGAAGGAATTCTTGAAATTTGCTTAGCTCTCAAAGGTGATGCTGTGGCATTGGTGGATTCTATTGCTCCGCCAGATTTCATTCTAAATTCCGTTCTTGGAATGTCGGATGGACAAGTGTATAAAAATCTTCGAAGTGCCATGTCGCAAACTCCGAATGGATTAGAACGACCAGATTGGTGGAAAGATGTAAGCCATCGTCTTCAAGCCAAATTGTAAACAACTTTTTTATCTTCTATATTTATTTTCTTTCTTTTTTTAAAAAAAAATAAACAAAACATATGTGTGCTATTCGTATACGTTTGTTGCACAAATGTACGTACGAGATGATTGCATTTAAAACATGCGTGAAGAGAATGAGTAATAGTATAATCATCTGTGATTTCAAACTTGATGTTTAAATATAGCGAGAATCATTATGAAAAAATATTTTAGTCTTATTTGATAACTCGTTCTACTCCTCTACTATCAACATTTCGGTTTACGGTTCATATATATTTTGTGTCATTACTTATTGAAAACTTGAAATCCATTCCATGAAATTATAAACTTTTACCTGTCAGCTTCCTATATAATTTCTTCATTGCTTGCCAAACATAAAAATTGTAATCATGAGATAGGAAACTCGCAAGTGATTAAAAAGTTGAAACAAAAAGTTAAATTATTTTAGATTCAATGTAATCGTATCAATCATGTTATGATATTTAGATATTATAGTCACAATAATGAAGAGAATTTGTAATATATATAGTCGATACTCAGTGAGTAGTACACAACGGTTGTATTCTAGTGTTTAAAATTAAGTGACATTATATAATAGTTATATACCTATGAAAAAGAATAATTATTTTACATGCTCATATTTTATATGGGTGTTCTAAAGCTTTTATCTACATTATATATATACTTGATGACGGTGCTCTTATATAATAAATATATATAATTTATTACAAACTGCTTCTTGTTCAAAGTGCTGCCGAATTAGTACTGCTGAAATTCATCAGTTGTGTGTGCATTGCATAAAATGAAATTTACTTGACATATGACATGCGTACCGTCTTGGTAAATTATGCTACTTTATTTTCTTGTAGGTACATATGAATGTACATGCCATGATGGTTTGACATGTGAATCAATCATTAATCAATCATGTTTGTTTCCTGTATGCATGTGCGCTCGAATAATACATACTAAATTTTCTCTATATTTAATGGACGACGCGACGTCAATAAATTTGACAGATATATCTATATTTACACTGAGAATTTGTTACATTGAGATTGCAAAATAGTTTTTATTATGTATTTTAAAAATTTGATAACATATATTATTGAAAGTCTCATACAATGAATATAGATGGATTGGTGAATTGTAAATATAATAGTATAGTATGTATAAGGAAATAGTGTGGTTCATATTATATAAATAAGTATGTACTTATAGGTAGTAAGTTCTGTAAGGCGAAATTGTTTCATAAGAAATATGGTCAAAGATTCAAATTCTTTTTCTTGTGTGTGCATACATAGGTAATATGTATATAGCTACAGGTCACATGGATTACTTGAACTATACATAGAGAGAATAATCTATACTAATATTATGGATACTTAAATTCATGAGAGACAGTGTGGATTTTAACACATTTTTAACAATCATTTCATTTAAATGACGAGAGAAATATATATGTATGAATTTATGTAGTTGAATGGAATTCTAATTTGTATGTATATAGAATTTGAATTAAATTGATAACATTAATATGATGTATATACATCCGTTTCCGTAGCTATTTCCTTTCATATGTCTTTCCTGGGCTCGAGCATTAAATTACGTTGATGAGGGTTTTGAATCAGAATTCAATGAATTCGTAGGAGTACAGTATACAGAGACTTGAGATGAACCACTCAATATAGACCCTTCTCTCACTATATGAGTTCCGCCAGCAAGAGAGTCTGGAGAACATACATTATGTGCCTTGGATGACATTGAAGGTGTTGAAAGCGAGAATGAACGTGGTTGTAGTCCCCTACAGAAATGAACACACAAGACATTTACAAATAATCTTATTTTAATTCAACCCAAAAGTTATTTGTGTAGTTTGTATATATTATTATATATCTGCAATCTGCATGCATGTGTTCTCTCTCCTGTTGTCATGTCCGTATGTATGTAAATAAAATTTAGACAAAAGGAAATGACCCTGACTTGAAAAAAAAATATAATAATCTATGTGCATATATATATGGCTCCAAATTGGTAAAACGTATAGACGAGAGTGTTGAGTTATTGTATTGTGAGTATAACTGCGTACAAGAACTCCACATTTACAATATTAATACAAAAACTGAAAAATGAGAGGGGCTTCGGGCAAAAGGAGTAAAATAAAATCCAACTATACATATTAGGTACAATATCATCTCCTGTGTATAATCCATTTCCTTTGGGTTTTTTCTTCTGTAACATATTGTAGCTGAAAATAAGTAAGGCATGATGCTTTAAGCATCAAAAGAAAGAGAGAGAGATGAGATATTTTGTATAATATTATTATAGGTATTACAGTGAAAGAGAATTTCGAGAGAAAATGACTGGAGGCATTTCATTTTCAGACTTGAGAATTATATCAACATTTCTCCTGCTTTTCCCTACATAATACTACGTATGCTCTCCGTCCATATTTATTTGTGTGCAAGAGCTACATGTGTGTGCGTGTGTAATAATGATGCATACGGTGTGCCATGCATTACATTTGGTTGAGTTACAAAAATCATGCTGCAAATTCCGAACAAAAATAATAGAAACAAAGTAAAAAAAATCTAGTGTACATATAGAAGTAGAAAATACGAAATGTGCTTAAAGTAGCACATATACGGATATAATGCAGTTGTACCCAGAGAGAGAGAAAGTGAAAGAACATGGGAACATGCAGAAAGAGAAAGAGAGAGATGAAGTTCGGTGAGGTATATATATAGTGCGCGTCACGTCGTCAATTTCACAGAAGCCATACAGTGTGCCTGCTGCAAATAAATTTACATAAAAAGCACCGTCCATTAATAAAATTAGTTCACTCGTGCATGATAAGTTTAAAGCGTTCCAAAGTATTTATTTCTCTATGTATTCAACATATTCAAACTACAAAATATGTACAACTAGGTATATATATATAAATATCTGTAGTTGTGAACCAACAGCTCCCATCTGCAAGTTTCATGTACCAAGTAAAAAAAAAATGAAGAAGAAATAATTTCAATCATATGACCAATTTGTAATCTGTACACACTAAGATAAGTGAGAACAGAATAAGGATTTTTTATGTTATGATTTGTGAACACGCATCTTTTCTCCAGTATTTCTGTGTACTTTCGAGGCATGAAGAAGAGCCATCGTATCCGCTTTCACTCTGGCTTCCGTCTACTTTCTACTTTCTACAAAGGTGTGTTCGTGTGTGTATGATTCTCATTAGCATATATCAAGCATGAAGTACGAGGTTACACTTGAAAAACAGAGTGACTACGTGAGCACTATGTATTTTGATCATCAATGTGAGGAAACAAAAAGCGGAGAGGAAATGGGAAGCGGAAGACTGAATAAGCAATGTAACAAAATGAGCTCTTTCTTGTTGCGTCTCGATGGAATGAATAGAAATATGTACATATAGTATGACTTCAAATTACAACTAGTAATTAGTCAAGTGTATACATTCTAGTTAATTTCAAAATACGTTTGAACTGTAAAGGTTAAATAAAATATGATGTGGTGTATATAGTATATTTATAGTGAATATGGTGATAAAATATACTTGGGAGATTCATAAGGAGTTCCAGGACCGTTACTTGATGCTCCTCCCTCTCCTCCTCCTTCTCCCGATATTGCCTTTTCCTTTTCCATATCACAAACTATAGCGGATGTAGAACGAGACTTTTTCCTACATTTATGAACATGAGTGAAATTAAAAAATCATTTGAATAAATTACAAATTTAAATTGTAGAATAATTTCTTACTCTGTTGAATTGAGATTGAGGTTAATAAAGTATGGACGCCGAACCCGGCTTCTTTGGTAAAACAAAATAAAATTATTGACTTTTTTGGCTTGGTGTGGAATTTTTTGTGATGAGGACAGTTTGAGAGCAAACATAAAAATTTGAAGCACAAGAAAAAGAAAAAATGATGTTTGGAGTTTTATAATAATTTAAATACCCTTTATGAAGTCGATTCGAGCGTAAATGTTCAAGAAGCACTTTGACACTGGGTAAAGGCGGTCCGGCCATTATTTGCTATATAAAATTACAAATTACAAATGTACAACTCCTTATTATATCTGCATGTCTTTCAGTTCCAAACCCATAAGATAACGGTAAAAAAAAGTTGCATATACAGGCAGAGGAAGAGATCTGAGCTCCCGTAAGTCCATTGTTCGATAGAAATCCAAATTGGCAATCTCTTTCAGTGTTGGAACCCGACTCTCTGGATTCTCCAAAATGAACTCAAGAACTGCTGAAGCCTACAAATACATATACAATTCAAAAATATCTATAATCATCATAAATAAATTATTCCCAAACAATAAAAGTAATTGACACAAGTTTCAAGCGACAACATCCTACATTACAGTTCGCACACACCTGTACATAATCTCTGACATCATTCCAATTCTGACTTGATAATTTCGCTGTAATCACTTCGTAGCCCGTACACATTGCAAACAGTAGGTAAGCTAAAAACCCAAGTCAAACTCACAATCAACATTTTCAAAACCCATTTAAATGTACTACATACACAGGCTTGAGAATAAACTATATGACATTGTAAAGAGTATATGTATACCCCATTAAACTTTCACGACACTTTACACACACACACACACGCACACATAAATAAATACACAAGCATATATACAGGGACTCACCGAATGAAATTGAATCTAACGCCTCTAGATCCGTATTTATGTAGCGCGAGATAAAAGGTAAGGCTCGTGGATTGTGTCCCATCAGAACGTTATCCAGCCCAGAAAACCTGCAACATGGTTAAAGACGCATTCAGAAATCTGCAGCAGTTTCAAAGGACATTCATTCGAGATGGAAAGGAAAACGAAGAAGGAAAATGCGCAGGAAAAAATTCACAACAAAGCTTTGTATATGGAAAGGTTTAAACAGTGAAGCAATATACATATATGTATGTAATGACAAAATATGACGACAATTTTGGCTTTTGGCAAAACAAAGACTATATATATACATTAAAGTAAACTTGGCTCAATAATCGTTGTTACTTGCGATGAACTGGATATATACGTTATTTACAAAATAAAATGAATACGTGATGTGCATCAATATGAACTTACCGAGCTGTACCTGTATGAGAAATATAGAAATGGAAAATGAATAGAAAATTAGATTATAGAACAAAAGAAGATGAAGATGAAGAATATACATATATATAGGTACGTGGAGCAAACTCATGTATAGAAATAATAAATCCTCACCATGCTGAATCAACACATTGCCACAGTGTAAATGTCCACCTAGAAAAACAATAATAGTTAATTTGAGACTTATGAATGTGATTGTGATTGGGATGATAATGATTTAATTTACTATCATATACATTACACTATACATGGTGTAATTAATAGTGTAATTAATTTACTGACCAATTCCGGCTGGAAGTCCTCTTAACCTCAATTCCAACAAGGCTTCAAGAATGTGACAGGATAATCTTTGAGCATGACCTTCTGACAATCCAGCTCCTCTTTTACAGTATTTATTAGGCCAGTGATCTGCCCATTGACTCTGTACAACAAATATATTATACAAGAAAGATGTATAATTATAACAAATGTGTGTGTCATTTAATCCCTAAAGTTTAGGGCCTAAACTAACAATAAGTGTTATGACTCTTGACATTGAGTAAAGTCTCTTCATATATATATATACCTATATATACTAAATACATATCATTATCTCTTTTCTTTGTGTGTGTGTATTATACTAGTATGTACATACCTTGTGAAAGACATCGCGTAGACTACCACGAGCCCCCACAGGCATCACAACTAGTGTGAAAGGTCGATCGAAATTCTCTACTGTAACCGTCTCCAGATCCAGTACAGGACAAACATAGGGATGCTGAAGTGCTCTGCAAATCTACAACATTACGTTATATTATTATTATTATTATTATAGTCGTATATGTACATTGACACGACTTTCTCATTTTATTTTCATCATTCTTCTTCGTTTTAGCTTTCAACATTTCAACATGAAAAGATCATGCTCATGTATTTTTTATTTTTCAATTATAAGTATAATCCATATGAAAATTTTACATGACAAAACTGGCAAAGAACTGACATATTATATTATCTGTATATATATACGCTCATATATTTCCCTCTGAATTTGTTTCATCATGAGAAAAGAAACAATGTACATGCACCATACATAAACAGTATACACAAGCCTTGAGCATAATGAAATGAAAGGCAAAGATAATTGGGGAAAAGTTTGTCAGTTCCTACAGTTTGTGTTTCAAACTTTCTATCTAACATAGATAATGAGAATTTTACATTGGAGAATATAGCCAAGCCACACATTACATATTATAGCAGTTTACATTATGGAAAAGCCAAGAAAAAACAAAGGAAAGCAAAGGTCCTTTTTCTCTTTCATCTTTATACAAAAGATGAAAGTAAGAGAGAGAGAGAGGGAGAGAGAGAGAATTTGAAATGTCTCAAACATGTTGCTTTTACCGTTTGGCCTGTAATTCCCTTGCGATTAAGATTTTAAGATTGAAATCTCATACACTTAAGGATTTTCTTATTCAATTGCAGAAGGAATTTGGAGACTTTTAGTTTTTGTTTGGATTTTGGAATGTGAAACAAACGAGTGAATAAATAAATGTGAAATGAAGATTGGAATTGAAGTATTTCTCATTTTCCATTCTCTTTTCATTGACTTTGTCAGACATTTAAGTCGGTATCCTTCATAACAGATGAGAGATAAAAGTAAAAGTATAGTTTTCGTAATTTTAACAGTCCACTGGTTTATTCTGGTTATGAGCTATATATATATACTCGAGCTAATTTACAAAAGAATTTTATCTCGCTCTACCATACACAATACAAGGCAATTCAAGGCATACATATCAAGGCATACAAATGGGATAAAATGCAAAATTTTGTTGTAGTAATAATATGAATATCATCATCATATTTGCGTACCCCACAAAATATAATACTCTGCCTTGTTTTGAAAGGACCTCAAGACAGCTGTCCTGTCCGTGTGGGCAACATAGATTAATTAATTATAATACAGCGGACACACGTTCCAACTTCTAACACACTTCCTCACATAGACATATATACACATACATACATATATATAAAAGTCTAGAATATCTGTCGTTTCTGCGAAAGTCTTTGAAGATGAATGGAATTCCTACATGCCCTCTCCTATTCTTCTTCTTCTTCTGTCCCAGAGACTCCAGTTGACACTAAAAGTGATGACAGTCGTGTGTTTCTGCCATGTCTCCTCATTCTCTATTCTACATGTACATTCTCTCTCTCTCTCTCTCACTCTTTCTCTCTCTAATATAGTTGACACACGTTTCTCCTACCACCACACACGGTCTAAATTCCTATTATTACAAGTTGATATGGAGAGCGAGCAAAGATGAATTCTTTTCTTTCCTTTCCTGTTCTTTTCTTTTCTTTCATTTCATTGGAATGGCAATAAGGCAGTCTCACAGTTCACCATGCTCTCTTCTCTCTCTACATTTTCCACAGTGTAATTTACATAATTACAAAAATTTAATGAAAGAAATCTTTGTCTGAGCTTTGACTTTTTTTTTTGCGTACTTTTACGTATGCAGATTGTACAGATTGTAGACGTGCTTGAGAGACTAATGTAAATAATTATGTAATGTGCCATTCTTTTCCTACGTGCATCAAATATGAATGTCTGTTTGAAAAAATCAAAGTCATCATTCGTCGTTCGTGTTCAGAAGTTCAGATGTACCTATAACCTATACACATGCACGTCAGGAAGGTATTTAGTATTTAGACTATATAGTACAACGTATGCCAATATTTAATAATACAGATATACATTGTATAGAGGTATGCTAAAAATCTCAAAAGTTTTTGAGGGCATACAATCATACAATGAACATTCCTTCCATGAAAAAACTGTTTACATAAATATATATATAACGAATGGAATAATTGAAAAGGACACGTGAAAAACTAAGTGGGACGTGGCACACACACCTGTATCATAACATTTTTAGTGGTCGAGTCGATTAATGGACTTCTGGAATTACACGGTGTTGCTGTGAGGAGACGTTTAGCATTTACCCTCGCATCACAAATTGTGTAGTATAATCGGTTGTTCCTCCATCCTATATAGGGAATACAGAGAGAAAGAGAGAGAGAGATACAAAAAACATGAGCAGATGTGTCATACAATTACCATCATTAAACCACCATTTTTAGAATGCCTATATTCGTATATTCACTTCACTTCATCCATGACAATTTTCGTTTTGTGTTATATTCAAATAAATCGTAGGTATAAAGCATGCAATCATTTTTTTTAATTTAAAAAAGGAAACTTTCTCTCTGGCTCTCTTTTGTCTCATTTCTTTACTCATTTTACGAAAGTATCTGTAGATTGAACTTAAATTTTAAAATGAATGAAGCTCTCTCTTTTCATTTGCACCATTTCCTCTTGGAAAAAAGAAGGAAATATTTTAAGTTAAATCACAGTGTGATGGTGACCGACTTTTCTATACATATCTGAAAGCCTTTCATTTCATGGACTTTTTCGTTTTGTTGAGGAACAGGGATGAGAATGAGAAAGGAAACTTTTTTTTTATGTAGCCACTCAAGTAGACAGTAGGCATTTGGTATAACGTATATGGAAAGTAAGAAAGATAATAGAAAAAAGTCCTTGAGGACTCGTAAAGCATTTGGGGAAAGAGAGAGAGAGAAAGAGAGAACGAGAGAAAGAGAATGAAATAGGAATGGAAACGTGTGTATACGATGACGAGATGTGTAGTATTATTGAATGCACTCGAGTATAATTGAATGGTTTTATTTCACATAACACATTTGTAATATAAACTTGGAGGTAGAGATAGATAGATAGATAGGTACAGAGTAGATGTACCAAATCCTTCTCAAAGTGCATCCACATATACGGGTTAAGTGAAGTGGCACACACGTTTTCATGGCATATCTGTATATGAAATGAAGTCGGTCGAGAGGCAAAGAGGTACAGCGAGAGAGAGAGAGAGAGAGACATTATGTGCTAGACAGAGAACTCACCAATTTCAGGTAATTGATCCAGAAGAACATATCTCCCATTTGAACTTTTTAAATAGTTCATGCAAGCTGTGTGACCCGCACTTTTCTCGGAACGAATTAATCCATAATGAGGAGGAAAAGTTTTCAATTTGAGCTCATCACGGGGTGACTGATGGAGTTCCACCATTTCCGCAGCAGCAGATTCGTCTCCCAAACGATTGTAGTCGTAATTCACTGGTCGGCTGTATATATAGATGAACAAAAAAAATCCATACATTTAAATTTATATACACAAGAAATCATCCAATTTTCACTTCAAAATGCACACACACACATACATTTATGTGTATATATTTATATTTCGATGAAATATGAATGCTTTTCTCCCTTTTTCAACGTCAAATTAAAGTTTAATTATTCAACACTAAAAGGATATGACTACCTACTACATATGAGCACACATTTTATATGTTCCTTGACATTCTCCTCCATACTAACTACAAAGGAAATACTTTGAAGCACACACAGACATAAATTGTAATTGTAATGTTAATGGAAACGGTTTTCTTCCATGCTCGCACACCGTGGTGTATTTCCGTCGTCGGCATATGGAATAAATGGTCAGGCACCACTTTCATAATCATAATCATTATTGCCCTGATGATTTTTATTTTTAATTGCACAACCAGGAAAAGGTAAACCGGAGCGAGAAAAAGTTTGGCAATAAAGTGTTTTGGAGGCAAAAAAAAAAACTATATCGAACTGTATCCAAAAAAAAAAACTTAAAACCCATACTTGAGGTAATGGTGATGATAATAGTGAATAGAAATACAATCTAAAATCGATATTTATTGTCCGAAAAGTTGCAGAAAGAGAGAGAGAGAGAGAGAGAGAGGATATGTGACAAAAAAGTATAGATAAGAACCAAATGGCAGAGGGAAGGAGTAAACTATGACTATGGAAATGCATGGAGTACTGATAAAACACGTACGAGTAATTCATTACCCAAATTACCAAGTACGAAGAAGGAATTACATTTGATATTTGATATAGTATATAATATTATATATCGTAGAGCAAAAAAGACTGGCATGGATGGACATATAGATATGTAATATGTATAGAGAATGACTTTTTACTTCTTGTACTTTAATACATATGTATATTATTATGTATGTGTGAGGGAATTCATTTGGTAATAAGATATATGTAAATGGCATTCGAATTGGAAATCGATTAGATTACCTTCTAA
Source organism: Gisinianus flammeolus (assembly GCA_034699125.1). Classification (NCBI taxonomy): domain Eukaryota; kingdom Metazoa; phylum Arthropoda; class Collembola; order Symphypleona; family Katiannidae; genus Gisinianus; species Gisinianus flammeolus. The sequence goes on along the minus strand of JAIUND010001679.1, from coordinate 15,007 downwards.
TCCTCGTTATCCCATCTGACACTTTACTCGCCAACCATGAGGACATTCTGTCACTTTTTCCTTGCCCGCCTCTCTCTAGTTAGTTAGCTTTGGATTTTATATATTTACGAGAGAGAGAGAGAGAGAGACAGAGAGAGAGAGAGGAGAGAGACAGACAGAGTTGGAGAATTATAGGCCGAGTCGGAAAAACTCAATTACAGATCTATACCATTTTGGAGGAATTCCTCTTGCTATCTATACATTTCTTGATTTTCTCGTTCTTTCAACTTCCTATATACGTTCCACTCGGTCAATTGGCGTACAGAATTTCACTTTGGTATACGCAAACAGACACACACATTGTTTTTACTCATGCTAATAGAAGAATACGATGAATAAATACACACACACACACAAACACCACAACTGTGTTTCACTCGTCTCGACTCGTCCCGTTCCGTGCAGGTTGTAATTATATATTTGTGTACAACAACAAACGAGAGAGAAAAACTGGGCTGTATAGTGCTGGAAAGAAAGTCCTTCTTTGTGTTATTTTTGTGCCTTTCCTCCCTTTCCTTGCACCTGTTATGGATTATTATATTGATGCTGCTGCGAACAGGAAACAGCTTTCTTTGTTGTTTTGAACTGTATGCAGTAAAATATATCTGTAGAGAATATAGTTTCATGTACAGTCTATCTGTTCAATAAGAGTTGTTAAGACGCGTTTCTCCTTTGTATTTTGTATTCTATATATGTTCTACATATATCAGATGTAACAATTCAATTTGAGAAGCTTTCACAAGGCTTATTATCCTTATTGCTTATTCTTTCGTCTCATTGTCTTATCTCACACTATACATTTTAACACTGGGAATTGTCAGCACAGGAGAAACTTTTTAAAGAGGAAATTCTCTAAATTATTCCTATCCGAATCTGAATATTAAATCACTATGTCTATATACTTTGTACAAAAGGACGATTAAACTAAAAGTTGTGTTAATTTATGCTAATTATTATGTCAGTTTTCAATTGTCATTTTCCTTATGAGGAAATGACTTGACGACGACTTGTAACTAAAATTCAAATTTTACAAGAAGAAGTGTGAAGATAAAAGCAGAGACAGAGACAGAGGAGACAGAGAGGACATACAAATGGAAAATGGAAATAAATGTGAAGAGTGAGATTAATCGAAGGAACAAGTCGAGGAACACGAGACTAGGATGTAAGAAACGAGTAGTTGGGCAAAGGAAATCTCTGGTGTTTATATACTTTTAGTTTAGTGGACTGGTGCCGACTGTAAAATAAGACGAAGAATACTCGTGGAAAATGTGTGTAGGCTCGACGGAACTCGGATGAGAACTGTGGTACTCAGGTGAAAAGCTCTTGAAAGGGTTGATGCTGTTTCCACTACTACAATGTCTATGCTCTCCCTCTCTATTTCTCTCTGTTGTGAGTGAGTGAGTACAGAAGACTTTCTCTTTCCCTCTCTCTCTTTCTCTCCCTCGCTCTCTCATTCTCTTTCTTTCTCTCGCTCTCACTCGGCAGCATGGAAACGTTCACAGACATCTTTCGTGGAGAGTGTATATGTGCGGACTCTAGCAAGTAGTAATATGTGTTTCAGTGAAGATAACCAAGGGAAAGTAGCGCACACAAAAACCCCAAACACCGAGCACATACACATATGTACGTACACAAATACACACACATACTAGCATGCATCTAGTAAGAGAACGCTGTATGATCTGACGTCTATGTACACACAGACTCTCACAGAATGGGAATGGAGAGACCCCACAGACTTTTCCTTCAGTAGACATGGAGAATGAGATGAAGAAGAAAGAGAGAGAGAGAGAGACGAGAGAGAACGAGAAAGGATGAAGTTGGTACGAGAGGGGTAAGAGAAAAGAGAAGAGGTTTTACAGCTTCCTCATTTTAAAAGGAAAATTAAAAAAGATTTTGCTCTCTGTAAAATCACTAATCATGACTATTTCCCTCCCTCCTTTTCCCATTACATGTCCGCTCCTACATCGTGGATGGATACATATCCCCCAGTTTCTCGTTTCTTCTCTATCCATCCATCCAACCACATTATTCCTTTAGCATCCTCATCCGACTAACCCATAATCATTATATATATGTAGGCTGTTGGTACTATGTATACCGAAGAGAGAGAGAGAGAGAAAACCTCCGTCCATTTGCCCTTACTCGTAATAGAAGTGCACATGTACGATCTGTATTACTGCCACGTACATTTACTGTGGGATACAATATGCGAGATGTGGAAAGTTTTCTCATTTTTTTGCTCTCTATTTCGTCAGAGAGAGAAAGAGAGAGGAGTATCAGCACTTGTTACTTGTTTGGTGTCTTATCGTTAGTCTTGATGCCTGAGATGTACAGAATATGTAGACAAGGATACGGATAGACAAAGAGAGAGAGAGAGAGAGAGAGAGAGAGAGAAGAAAAGTCTAATAGCTTAGTGAGGAAGCTTGTGTTGTCTCGTAGGATTTTACTATCCCCAGTGGTGGTATCAAATCCAAAGGATTACATTACTTGGATAAAATATGCATGTAGTTCAATTGCAATATTTCCCCGCCCGCCCTTTATACATCTACACACACACACACACGCACACACAAAGTCTGTACACACATGGATTTATAGTGTAGTGTCTCTTCCTTCACTTCACTTTCAAAGAGCTTACTAAAAGCTGAAGGGACAGTCCCACAAACAAACAAACATATAGGTACACACAGAATATTGTACATGTATATTCATCATGCTCTTTGTCGTAGGTATGACCAGAACGCCGACACACAGCCATAGCTTTCCCCACGAAAATGAATATGAATTTATGAAGAGAAAACCCATGTTTGTATTATGATAAACCTTCGTTTCCTTTCTTCTCTGAACATAGTTTATCCAGAGATTGTGTGTGTGAGTGCTTATGCATCTCTTAAATATGAATACACACAAACATAGACAAGGAATCGTCATCAGTCTCCTTGTACAATGAATATGTAATTCATTATCCACAACTTCAAGTCCTCTTTGTTTTACCTTCATATGATTACTACACGCCTCAAATAACATTCAGTCTCAACTCTAACTTGATTATACTTTCACTCACTGAATAAAAGGTAAATTGAAAGCCAGCAGCAATGAGTAAGAGAAAAAAACTCAGGGTTCAACTTCAACTTTTATCTTTAGAACTTTTTGGGGTTTTTTTTTAAAGTTTCTTTATGCTCATGTATACTTACACTTACGTACATTTTACAGGCAGAGATACACATGAAAATTTTATGTTAATAAATGTGTTCTTATTTTTTTTTTATTTTTTTTTTTGAACAACGGGATAAAAGTCAAAGTGAAAACTTGGTGGTGGAAATGCGAAAAAAAACGGGATACATTTGTGGAAGGATTGAGGTATGCAAATTAGGCAAAATATACTAAACTTCATTTTAAATATTGTTTGTACTCACGTACGTAGCAGTACTCAAAATTCCTTCTTTGAAAAAAGCTTTTACTTTTTTTCTTTTGTTTTCACCAAAGTCCGGAATTGAAATTGTCAAGAGATTTGAGTTAGGTCCAAAAATGCAATTATACACACACATTTTCAAAAACCATATACGATTGAGAAATGGAATTCGCATTCAATTTAAATAAAAATAATCTGCCATGAAATTCTCTTGCCTTTTCATTTGTAATGCTGTTCGTGTGCTATGGCTATATGTGGATGCATGAACATTTATGAATTCCATATGAGACTGTGTGTGTCAGAATAACCGTTTAAATACATTTTATTCAATTTTACACAGCTCTCAGGTGAAATTGAATTTCTGTGTAGAGTTGACGGAGAAAAAAAGTACATTTTCTGTCAATATTTTTGAAAGTGCGTCATAAAGATTTAAGTTTCACAGTTCATGCGTTCAAATAAACACACGCGAGGAGTTTTGAGAATGCTCCGACGTTGGTCTATCTCTACATGTTTTCTACAAACTTTATGTCGCTAGTCGTTCGTGTACACACATACATATTACATATATGTACAGATATATATCAATATACAACATACTTGGGAAGTGTGTACTGGAAATTGAATCGCTTGAATTTCCGCTAGAAGTATCACTATAAACTGTGGGTGCATATACGATATGTATGAAGAAACTTTTAGGTTTTGGGTTTTTATGTCACAGGTAGTGTTTGTGAGGAAATCTGATCTGGACGCCAGGAACGCGGTATAAAAAAAGTCCAATACCAAAAACTTTTGCATCTATATTTTCTATATCCACTGGATATCGAATCGACATTCATTGTGCCAATGACGATGACATAAAAACCAATATATTTTATCCTTTTTCATCTTTTTCTGTGTGAACGATATGGGTTTTCGTTTTCAGTGAACACTTATTGAGCATATCTTGGAAATGTCATAATATAATATTATTCCAACAACCTTTAAGGAATGTGTAACCTTTTGTGCAAAATAACATTTCAAATCAAATAAAGCTCAACTCTGACATAGTTTTTTTCTATATGACAAATGTTTCCTCTCACTTTTTGTTCAATCTTTATATATACGATAGAAGACTCCTTTCAATTTACATTCTTTATTGATTTTCCCTATAGTTATATTTTTTTGCGTGTGAGCTTATCGGAATTCGGATTCCAAATTAACTGACAACTTATAAATAAAGACAGAGAAAGTAGCCATAATTTCTTCATCTGTGAAATAAGATTGAGACATAGACTCGGTAAGAAGAAGTATATGTGATCAAATATTAATTTCGAGCTCAGCTGTCTGTTTGTGAACTGAGTGTGAGGGATCCGAATCCGACAATACTGATTATCCGTATAGAAAAAAATGTGGGGAATGAGAAAATAGACACCACACACACAGTTCGAATATGGTATGAGATAAATTGAATGTTTCTAGTGTCTGGAGTTACATTAATGTTTGGTCTGGTCTGTATAGAACTCGCTCGAGAACAGAACAGAACAAACAAGAGAGAAAGAAGAATGAAAAAAAAAAAGTAAAAAAGAAATTCCCTAGTCCGGTATTTCGATTTCCACATCCTTTTCTTGAATTCAATTGCTCACCACCACCACATATATATATACACAAATACACAAATACTTCTACAGACTTACACCTACAAACCTACACACACACACACACAGTGTTATTTGGAACATAATGGAATATATACTGTGTGTCTGTGTGTGCAGTGCAGAGCCAGGGATGAGCCCGACTAAATTTTGAATCCGGATCCGGACTCGCTCATACCCGTTCCGTATTGTTTCGGGTCCGGGATTTCGAAAAATAAAACCTTCCAACACTATGCATATCGTCGGCCTAGGTTAAGAAGGTTCCATATTTTTTGGCTACGCCCCTTTGGTAATGTAAATCAAGTACGATGCCCCGCCCATCAAAAAATGTTAAACCTTCTTAACCTAAACCGACGATATATATATATACCAGGGATGAGCACGGGACTATATTTTGAATCCGGATACGTCCCGGACTCGCTCATACCCGGATTCCGGTATTGCTCAGTCGTCCCGGATCCCGGACCCGGTACGGTACGGACAGTCCAGGAAAATGCTCATCCCTGGTGCAAACATCTGTATGAATGAGTACTTTAGTTGTGAGATATGTGCCATCTAAAATTTAATAAGAAATGGCAAGGAAAAAATAACTCGCTGCTTTCAACTTTTTGGAGTGTCCATGCAATATGTATAGAAGTATAGAACTATAGACAGATGTACAGACCATATTATTATGTAAAGGTTCGTAAGTAGAATCTGAATTATTAAGGAAATTGTGTAAGGCTATATACACAGTATTTTCATCCTTTTGAAAATGTGAATTATTTAAATCTCATGTGCGATATAACATGATGTTATGTTATTAACATCATAAGTGAGAGAGCATGTACTTACAATACATATTGAATTGAATAGACGCCGTGGATATAAATATATAATATATATATCACAAGATCTGTTCAACATTTAGTCTCAACCATTTTATGGATTATATACATGAATAATATTTATAAATTTTATCAAAATATAAATACGTGATATTTGCATCCTATCTATATATATTATATACATTATATATATACCCTTCTCCCTTCTCATCTTGTTAGTATTCGGTACTTTTGAAGATAAAACGGCAAAAGGAAAACAAAAATTGAGTGAAAGCATTTATAATTTAGCATCACATCAATAATATTATGATTTAAAAATGTACAAAATATGAGTACGTACAAAATTGATGTTTGGTTGGGTTTCCCCTGTTGTACGTTTGTGTGTTTGTGTTTGTGTTTGTGGAGAGAAAGAAAAGAGAAAGCTTGAAAACCTGTCAAGATGTTCGACATATTTTGTTTACAATGTTCAAGGTAAACGTATAGATGGATTGTTGGTGTATATGAAATATATGAATGAATGAATAATACTTCAAAGGTACAAAAATACATATTCGTTCTGGAAAATCCTTCAAAAAAATAAAGAGCTGTCTATTTCCCATGTAATGCATATACAGTCTGATCGTGAGTGACATTGTGTTTCTCCTTATAAGTACATATAGGGTAAAATTGACGTTCCAGGGGGAATGTAATCATTTTAATTGTTCGTACACGAGGACAGGTGCATAGAAATTGCTGTATAATGCACTTATGATTATCTCCCATTTGATTACCCATCAAAATCTTTTGTATAGTATACAAGAACTTTTTAATCTTGAATCTGCCACACATAACTCATTTTGATAATGGCTATAATATTGTGTGATGTAGGAAATAATGATGATAGAAAATGTGTTACCTGTTTTGGTCGGGACGTGGAACTTGATTAGTGGAGTCTCTCCTCGAGTTCCGACACGTCAGTGTTGTTGCCACAGATGAGAAAAATCTGCTAATCAAGCCCCAGCTGGAATTTGGCCTTTCATCGTGTGGATAATGTTGAAACCCTATATATATATATAATATATCAATTGTGAAACCACAAAACACAAAAAATTACGGATAAGTAAGTATATACAAGGACAAGGAAATTAAATTCAAGACTTTGTTTAGTGTAATTGCAAAAGCTACGAATCTTGACTACCAGTATAAAAATGTATATACAAAGTATAATATACAATGAAATGACCTTTTTGAATCGAACAAACAATTTAATGCCGTATTACCCTTAAAAACAGGAGAAGAAAGCCACGAAAGAGAGAAAATATAGCAGGGAACACAGAAAATAAAATACACAACTTCTCACAAAAAGACGACCGCGTTACTACTAGCACACATAACTACAAACCAAATAGAATAGAATAAAAGCAAAGACATGCCCACATAAGTAGTTGCTATAGATTATCTTAAATATTAATGAAGTTACGGTGTTGCCAATGGGGTTTCGTGATTATGATTCAAGATTTTACATGATTGTTTCCACTGCAAATGTGAGCATATACAGCTATTTTATTATTATTATTATTATTATGTGTATTACAAATATTCCCTTGAGTAAAAATCTAAAAACTTCTATCGATGGAGTATCGAATATATAGAGAATGGAAACAACTTGTAACGGAACCACACAGCAATTTCTACTGCAGTAATGAAGGAATGGGAAAGTACAAGACAATTTACTGAACCATCTACAAGTACATATATAAGTAGGTATGTACGATATATAACATATATATACAAAATGCACTTGTTATTTCTCTCTCTCTCTCTCTCTCTTTCTCCAGTCTCTCTTTATTTACTTTATCTATAGTCATTGATTTTTCTCAAGAAAATTTATCTGTTTGTCAAAAAATTTCGTATTTATTTTAAAACCATGTGCACACACTAAAATACTATGGATAATGTCGAGGGTTGGAATGTACAACAAATGTCCTCGCCTAAAACGCACGACTGTGTGTTGCTTTTTCTACACATGGTCATAAATAAGGGAAAGTCTAGATTGTGTTGTGGTCACAAATAAGATTCTATACCATGTATGTAGGATACTTCCATTAGTTCCATGCATTATTAGTTCACGACTGACTAGTTTACATAAATTTCCCACTCATCATCCATAAAGAAAAGGGGGAAAAAAAATAGAAACTCAAGCCTGAATTATTTCATACAAAAGTTCACAGCATGCTTTTACCAAAAAAGTCTCGGTTTATTTTGCACTCCCTTCATATATTGCCAATTCAACTATCGTACGTACTTGATCGCATGTACATACATACATTCTTCACATGCATTCACTGAATACAAGTCCAAATGATTTACAAATATATGGTATGTTGGTATAAAGGTAAATCTACCCTTTAAATACTCTTGATTTTTTAATGAGTAGAGAGAGTTTAATCACAACGAAAAATGTAAACTTCCTTTAATGTGGTTGATATATGAAAGCTGAATATAAAAGAAAAACTGCGGAAACTGGTAAACGATTTATATTTATACATATTTGTACACTTTGTGTAGACAATGTCTACAAGAGTACTAGACATACATTGGTTATGCACAATTTAATAGCTTTTCGTAAAAGCCTTTCACCAACTCTCGTTAGCCTTCTTTTGCATTTAGTCTTTAATATTAAATTAATATTATTAATACTTTAATATACTGTCTATTCTTGCATATGAAAATGTCGTCTAATTTAAATCAAAATTATTGTAGTTTTCTTAACAGATTCGGAATAGAAAGGCTACTCAAAAAAGTATATTGTATTTTGTAATCAAATTTTCTGTTTACAGTGTGACATTCATTAAAAATATCCTTTCCAAATGGATTCTGTAGATATAACAAGAAAGGGCAAAGTAATGGCAATGAAATCCCATTGTACTCACGGATGAAACAATTAAATTTATTTATTTGGTAATGTATAAGTGAGTTAATAGAGCACTTAAAAGGGGACATGCAATGTGTAACTTTTGTTTACGATCATGATATGTCGGATGGATATATATATGTATACACAAAATCTAGCCACGTTGCATGCCAGCGTAATTTGTTCACAGTGGAAATTGCAAACAAATCTCTTCCGGCCGGACATCTACAAAATCTTTCCCCCTCTCTATCTCTCTCTCTCTCTCTCTCTCTCTACCCCAATAGTTCAGACTAAACTCCTATGGATGTGGTTCAGTAATTAATACAAAAATTAAATGAATGCGTGTAAATCTAATTAAGGTAAATGATAAAACGTCAACACATTATATAATTGCCAAATAAATTTTCTCCACATTGCCTTGCACAAACAAACTTTTAATAACTATGTCTATGTCGATAGGGATGAGATATATATACATTTTATTATAGTGGGTACATGTAATTATGTATAGGAAAAGATTTGAACATACCTCTGGATGGACACTGATGAACATGATCCGAACAATTATTCTGAAGAAACATGGAATGATCGGGTTCGGGGGGAATAAAAGGTGGTGGTTCATCACTAAGTTGGATGGAAGTTAAACTTTGATGATAATGCGGAGGCCATTGGATTTCACTCACACTTGGACACATAGTAAAAGTGGAAGCATACGTTGGTGACTCTGACGAGTCACCCGAATATCCAGTCAATTCAAATGCCAATTCTGTTTCAGCTTGAGTTCTACGATTTGCATTCCTCCTCCGACGATAGCGAGGAAGTTGGATTTTAGGTTTACAAAAACGATCGTGTCCTGTAGTTGTTTCTCGTCTCTCGGCAAAAGCCTCTCTATTCATTGACTTGTACAACTTGAACATGTTTCCCTATTATTTTGCAAGAGGAGAGAGAGAGAGAGAGAGAAAGAAGGGGGCCAAGCTGGATTTGGGTTTTAGAGCAACCTCAAAAAGGTCTAATGATATTACACAATAACTGCAACTACACACACACACACCCACTGGAAGTCTAAAGACGGTTATATATTATGAAGACAAATGAAGGAGAAACTTCTAATGGAATTACAGCAAAATATGTAGTCGGGTACATTTATCAAATATCTCTATACACTTCCCCCTCATATGGTTTTCACTTCCTATCGTCGTTCATCGTAATATGTACAAGAGAGAAAGGGAATTATCGTCACTTAATTGACTCGGCTTGTCCTCATTATGCTCAAACGTACGCATCCACACACTCTCATATGTACACACTTTATAAAAAAACCACCACTCGAAACACAACGTACATGTATGGATTATTCCCCTGTATATGCATATCGATACTTTGTACAGTGCACACTTGAACACTCTTCGGACTTATGTGTGTAAAATTGCGACATTTTCACGGAGAAAAATAAAATGAGTAAAAATCGAATGCTCACGCACACCAGTTCAGTTCACCAACACAGCAGACAATAAATATTAGAGAAATGGAAGGAAAGACAAAAAAAATGTTCAAAAAGGATAGAGATTCAATAAGTGAATGTCGGCAAGTTTATTCTTTTGGGTATATTCAGAATAAATGAAATGTGAAGGCAGAGTGGCAGTCTTTTCTTTTGTACGTATATGTATGAGGTACACACATTGAGTCCCACAATTACAATCAGTTGACTGACTGCCTTCTGGTCAGCAACTGCCCGGTCTCTCTCTACTTTATACGATCAACACTCCGACAACTCGGAACCACAAAACCAACTCTCCTTTTGTTCAATTTTCTCTGTATATATATATATATGTAGGAACTATTATTGGAAATAGATTTATTGGAAATGTGTATAGTTTATATTCAATATATGTGCACCAAATTTATATAAATATAAACTGGGAACTGGAGAATTTCATTTCCAATAACAATTCCTTTATTCCAACCATTTCTCTCTCTATTTGTCTCTTTTCCTTTCGATGAAATTGCCTTTAAAATGATAAGCTTTATGAATGAAAGTTTTTGGCTTGATTCGATAGTCGTTGTCGTTGTGTTCTCGAGTTATTCACGGTGAAATTATGACTGGGACTGAATGTTTTTTTTGTCATGTATAATATATGTAAAGGTCGGTTATATAAAAACTAGTTGGGGGAAAAGTCCTATATACATTCCGAACTCATCATGTTATGCATTGGACATGGAAAAATGTCTTTCTTTCTCTCTATCTCTCACATAAAGTGTCAAACTTGTATTTCGTCAGATAATTTATTTTCCACCTACATATTCAGTTGGTATAAAAGCACTCAAATTGAATACGAAATTCCTTCCTATACATGGCTTCTTTCATACGGGCTAAAATTGTCCATGTATACATAAATATATCCTTAAAAAAATTGCATTGTACTTCGTATTTTCGTATATATCGTATAGCACCATATCCGATATTCAATATAATTGTTTCCCCCCTGTACAAAGACTTTTACATGCATGTGTACACAATTCATTTCTGCATTTCATGTATTGTCATTATGAGCGTACCTAATACATTAATGCATATGGCCATGTGAATGGAATATTCCATGAAAACCCGTAAAGATGAGTGAAAAGGTAGCACTATATAAGGCAGAGTCATTACGCTACATACGTAATTAATGCAGATGGGTAATTAATTAATCCTAATTGCAAACTGCACGAAGTCCAAGTCGAAATATGTATGTAGGTACAAAGGTCAATTAAACAATTGTCATCCACTTCTCTTATTGCTACTATACATTTTTATTATCATAGGTATATAAGTAGGTATATAGATATTTGATAAATATCTTTCCGAATTCCAGCTATGCATCGACTGTATAATTATACGTACATACACACTCTACACATATTGAATAAATGAAGTGTGCAATTAAAATTTAATTCATGCATATAGATATACGAACTCTTGTATATAGTTATAGTTTTTACGTAAACCTATATAATATGAGCCATTTCGAGTCTAGTTTGCTTTCCTTATGTAATTTACATTGAATGTATATTGAATGTATATTACATATATACGAATTCTGTCAACTTTTCACAGTGTCCACATGTTTCCCAGTTTCCAGTCTCCCCCCCTTTCACACTGTGTTTATTTATCATTATTTTGACTTGTTAGTTGTCAGCCGAATTCCATGTAAAACATGTTTCCAGAGGTTAGCTCATCAATATTCAAAATATTCGATTGTATCTATACTCAATTTGGTATTGGGTTTACTTACGTAAATATGTGCGTACACAGTAGTACACACGTACGTTAAACTGAATACAAATTTGTTATTTTTCAGTCAACATATAAAGCAAGCGGAGATTAAAATTAAATCGCAGTCAACATTATGAAGCCATTGAAGGCATGTATTAAAAATTGCATAAAGGAATTCAGTATACATATATATAGATGGTACAATTCCTTGAATGAACGACTATATAGAAGTAGAAGTGGATTTAGCATTTGGACCCGCTCAAGCAAGTCATGCTTGCAATCCTTACGTAAATAATTTCCAATTTCATTCCTTTCTGTACGTATATATATATGTAGGGTTCATACTTCATAGGCATTATTCACTCAAAGAGCTTGGGCTCCACAAAATACACTTAAATTACGTAAACTCGAATGAATGAATGAAGGGATAGTCGACAGACACAGAGACAATGAAATTGGGCATGTTTTGAAGGTTGTCACGCAATATCCGTGTATATGTAGGTACTATATGTGTACATCTATTTTAATCAATAAAACTACAAGTATTCTAACAGTATCAAAATCAGTAGTGCACTTAAATATATGTAAAGTTAGTATGGTTTTTTAGGTTAATTTCATCCAGAAATTTCCTTATTGTCTCCAAACTTTGGAGTCAGAACCCCAAAATTTAGTCATTAGCTCGCACGCATAGAAAATTAAAGCCTCTGAAAAATACTCATTAATTAAGAGATGAATTTAATTGGAAGTTTGATTAATTAAATGAAGAGAGTGTCCACTGAAAATTCACAAAGAGAAAGTTCGCTGGGAAAAAAGGGAGAAAGTCCTGGATGGCATAGAAAAGAATTAACGGCTGGATTGTTAAATACTGGCGCGAGACGAAATTTGGGAGGCCTTGTTTTTTCCAGATTCCAGAGAGAAAGAGTCGTCGGGCCAAGTCAATTTTGACATTTGACAGTTTAATTCCCATCATATAGCCATATAACTTATACATATATATAAGGTATTGACAATGGAATTGAAGGTAAGTATATACATTTATCAGAATTTGTAGAATTTAGCGTGAATAATTCAATATCCTCGGCATTCAAAGAGAGAACCTTTAAATTCCGATTTGAGGTTCACACAATCCATTTTTTTTAAAAAATACAAGTACTATTAATACTATTTTATAGCTGTTATCATTCGGAATATAAATATGTGAAAATTTGTCTATAATATAATATACAAAAGAATTGCACAAGATAAAAGAAATAGCTATTAGATATGACGAACGATATTGACATTTTTTAAGACAATTTTGTAAGAATTTGCTTTTTGTTCGGTTTTTTTAGATACTTTATATGAGCGGTATTTAACGAGTGTACTTACTATAGTATATATTGCTTTCGTGTACATGTAGAACACATAAGTAATATATAAGTATATTGTAATAATGTACTTCTATTTTAATACCAATAAAAATAATAATGAATGCAAACAGTTTTTTTAGTCTAAAAACAAGGCAGAGGGATTTTCCTGTATAAATACCTATGTATATATTTTTGACGACAGATATTATGAACTTGACCATCTTGACGGTGATTTACATTGATTCTTTGCATAGACTTATACATGGTTTCAAAGCTACACTGCAGAAAATTATAAGTAAAAAATAGCTTTTACGTTTATGCCTTAATTATTTTACGTTATATATGTACATGGGATGTGACTACTATAGTTGATTACTTACGTACTTTTTTTATGTTTAGTTTCACGATACATAGTTTGGGAATTGGGAATGTATATATAAAACTATACTTACAGGGATTTAACATTGTGCGAGAGAGAAGAATTACAAAGATTAGAATGGAATGATTTGAATGCACTCGTATTTTTTTCTATGTACACATAGCCTAGTCCGAGAACCTGCCCTCAACCTTTTTTCTTTGGAGCCTTATCAGTTTCAACTCTGTCTTACTATGTATAGTACCTCTGAAATGAGGTTTGAATGTATTTCATACCTTAAGAGTTTAATATTGAATGACTATATAGCTATATAAATATTTACATATGTGGCTTTTAAAATTTCACTAATTCAGATTTAGATGTACATATATATTGGAGGTATAGAGATTTTTTTACAAGATCTATTATAGATTGTAGGTACATGTACATATTATCATTATGCCTGCCTGCCTTCAATTATATATACCTTTGACATTTTCATTTCGGATTGAGGTTTTTATGATTTACAATACACACTGATCTTCCAGCCTTCCTACAAAATTGAGCTAAGAACACAAGCAAAGTACATACATTAATTAGTATCGTATATCGTAGGAACTATATTGGTTCGCTTCACTCACCTCGTACTAATAAGTATCTTAACTTGGCATTTGGACTGTGTTATAGCCTGAACAAGGACAAGATCTATTTTGAATTTGTAGTTAAACTCTGTGTGCGTTAACATATTTACTACCATAATATTAACATTGTTTTGGAACACAAAATTCATTTTGTATCGAGTCTCTCTCTAGTTTGTTTATAATTAAATCATTACGCAAATCAGACTTTTCATATCTCTTTTTCTCATACGCAGTGCAAAATTTACAAGTTTAATCAGCCATTATTGTATTCAAGTGGAAAATCCTGTGAGGGTTATATAATTACGAACTCTCTTTTATTCTTTCGAGGACATTTCCGATATTTCCAACCAAATGAAGAAAATGGCGAAACCCGTGAAGAAGCCCACTCTAAAGCGGAAGTTGCCTAAAATTAGAGAAACTTCTACCCAAACAGATATTGAGAATGATGATGAGGATCTTGTTACAGGAGGTAAGTTACATTAAACGGAATTTACAAATACTTCTTTTGTCTTTTATATCATATGTATATCGTCTGTTAAGTTCACAAACGAACTATAATTATTTCCCTTAATTTCGTTGACCTGCTCCAAAGGTCAAACGG